>JAWZYT010004707.1:0-40000 GCA_034508575.1 Petrolisthes manimaculis
TTTGACTTGGGTTTCTGATCCATTGTTGCCATTTTGAATATTCTAACAAGTTCTAAAAGTTCTAAAACAAGAAAAGCTATCAAATACTTTGTGTCGTCACCATAAATTGCATAAAAAAGAGGGGGATGCATGGAAACAGATACTGCTGTGTTAGATGCCTCTAACACTAGGAGGGAGTTCCTACAGGGTCAGAAATTGCCAGAATATGACCATCCGCTTGCCCTGGGCCCCGGTCATGAGTGAGGCCTTCCCAACCCGGCGCACAATGGCATTTTGTCCTCAAACATTTTGTCCCCAAGGAGGGGACCGGCGTAGCCACCCAGGGCAAGGCTGGCAAAGAAAGAAAGGGACCAGCAACTCGGCCTCACCATCCGAAACACCCAACTAGAACCCCTGCGACCCTTTTGAGGCCTGGCCAGTGGCACTTGTCACCAAGTGTGCTCCACCAACTCTAGGAGCAATCAAGTGCCCTTCCAACAAGACTAAGGTACTGAAATATCCATGTTATAGAGTGGAGGGAAATCCACAACACCTGCCTCATGAGTACCATAATGTTACCCAACTGACAGGCTGTTGTAGAGGAAGAGATGAGGACCAGTGGTTGAGAAGAGAAGAGATGAGAAGTTCATTGATAGAAGAGGAACGGAGAATCACACCAACCACTGACCTCCAAGAGGTTTGGGTACTTCTTTGCTCACTCCAATGAGTGATAACACTCAAGGGAGTGAGAGCCCTCTCGGAACGGCAACCCGAGTACCCACGAGAGAGAGAGAGAGAGAGAGAGAGAGAGAGAGAGAGAGAGAGAGAGAGAGAGAGAGAGAGAGAGAGAGAGAGAGAGAGAGAGAGAGAGAGAGACTGAACAATAAGAAACGAAGATGGAAATAACAAACTAATGATAAACGTGGAGACAAAGAAGGAATTATACAAACGTGTAATGAAAACATGGAAGAAGAGGAAGAGAAGAAATAAAAATACCAATATTAACAGAAAGAAAGATAAAAACTGGGAAATGTGAAATGAAAGAGGAGTGGATCTCTCTCTCTCTCTCTCTCTCTCTCTCTCTCTCTCTCTCTCTCTCTCTGTTATTATCCTCTTCTTATTTTCTCTCTTCCAATATCTACCCCCCCCCCTCTACCCCCCCCCCCCACCAAGGCACTTTTCTCCACCCCTCGCTGGTTACCTTTTATTAAAATGTCTTCCTGCTCCTCCTTCATTTATTCCCTCCCTTCCTTCCTTCCTTCCTTCCTTCCTTTATTTATCTCTTCCTTCCTTCATTTCCTTCGTTCTTTCCTACCTTCCCTTTTTCATTCCTTCCTTCCTTCCTCCTTTCTCCTTTCCTTATTTCTTTCCTTCACCCTTCCTTCCTTCCTTCCTTCTTTCTTTCCTTCCATCTTTCCTCCTATCTTTCTTTCCATCTATCCTGTCTCTTCCTTCGTTTCTCTATTCACGTCTTTCTCTTCATTTCTCCTTCCTCTTCTTTCTTCCTCTCTGTGTTCTTGTGTCATTATCATTATCTCTCTCATCTCCCATCTTCATTATCTTTCTCATCTCCCATCTTCATTATCATCATCATTCTCTCTCTCTCTCTCTCTCTCTCTCTCTCTCTCTCTCTCTCTCTCTCTCTCTCTCTCTCTCTCTCTCCTCTCTCTCTCTCTCTCTCTCTCTCTCTCATCACCATTTTCCTCTTCCCTCCTTCGTTCTCTCTGCTCCTCTTCCTCTTATTATTATTCTCACCTTCTCTCCTCTTCAATTTTCATTTCTTTATCTTCTCTTCCTTTATCACTTTTCCCTTCCTCTCATATTATAATTATTATTATTATTATTATTATTATTATTATTATACTTATTATTTTTATTATTATTATTTTTATTATTATTGTTATTATTTTTATTATTATTTTTTGTTTATTATTTATTATTATTATTATTATTACTATTTTTATTATTTTTTTTTTTATTATTTCTTTTTATTATTTCTATTATTATTATTATTATTATTATTATTATTATTATTATTATTATTATTATTTTATTTCCTATTGTTCCTTTTCCTACTTTTCGTATTATTTCGTATTTTTCTCCTCTTTCTCTTCCTCTTCTCTTCCTTCTTCTTCTTATCTGGTTATCCTCTTCTTCCTCTCTTCTTATCACCGTTCTTATTACTCTACTCGTTATTCTGGTCTACTCTTATTCCTCTTTATTCATATTCCTCGTCTCTTTCATTTTCTCCTCTTCCCAATTCTCCATAATATTATCTCATTCGCTTTTTCTTATTTTCTTTCATTCTCCTCCATTTCTCTCCTTCCTCCTCTCTCTTTCTTTCCTCCATTTCTCTCTTTCCTCCATTTCTCTCCTTCCTCATCTCCTTCTCATTCCTCCTCTCTTCTCTCTTCCTTCCCTTCTCCTCCATTTCTTATCTCTTCTTTCCTCTATTCCCCTTTCCTTTACCCTCCTCCTCCTCCTTCTCCCACTAATAAGAAAATATGGATGAGGGAAGAAGGAGGGGGAAGGGGAAGGGAAGGAAAGAAGTGGGAGGGGAGGTGGGGGAAGGGAGGGAAGGAAGGAGGGTAAAGAGGGAATACAAAGGAATACAAAGGACATTCAAACAACAACAGACCTACTGGTCCTTTCGAGGCTGCTTGATTTTGCTATTCTATCTAACCTACAAGTATGAGGAAAAGTATAGCAAAGAAGAAGGCTCCTCCCCACCCAAAAGGGAAGAAAGAAAGGAAAGGAGAGTAGGGAAGGGTAGGAAGGAGGGGAGGGAAAGAGGGGTAAGGAGGGAAGGAAAGGAAGAGAGAGAAGGATGGAGAGGGAAAGAGGGGTAAGGAGAGAAGGAAGGAAAGGAAGTGAGAGGAGGAGAGGAGGGAAAGGGAAGGATAAGGAGGAGAGGAGAGGAGAATCAGAGGAAAAGTGTGATAAAAAGTTAAGGAGAGGAGAGAGGTAAGGAAGTGTGTGTGTGTGTGTGTGTGTGTGTGTGTGTGTGTGTGTGTGTGTGTAAGGTAAAATGAAAGATAGATAGATAGATAAATTGATAGATGAATATAATTATAAAGAGTTAGGAGTTTGATAGAATTAAGAGAGAGAGAAAGAGAAAAGTTAAGCACTTGGCACACACACACACACACACACACACACACACACACACACACACACACACACACACACACACACACACAGACCTGTTGGTTCAAACGTGTAGCCGGAAATTATTATTATTATCATTATTATTTTTATTTTTATTTTTATATTTATTTTATTTACCCTTTTTACTATAAGTTGTTACATAGGATATTTAACATATATTTATAAAGTTTTATATATACACATTGGTAACTGTCTGATATTATTGTATTATGAAAACTTTATATGTATATCAGTAATGGAAAGAAATTGTATGTATGGTTATTATTGTATGTTCTCTCTCTCTCTCTCTCTCTCTCTCTCTCTCTCTCTCCTCTCTCTCTCTCTCTCTCTCTCTCACAATGAAGACATGTTGCCTCAGATGATACGCAGCTCTTAATTTACACCACAGGGAGTGTGTGTGTGTGTGTGTGTGTGTGTGTGTGTGTGTGTGTGTGTGTGTGTGTGTGTGTAGCTGGCTGTGTGTGTGTGTGTGTAGCTGGCTGTGTGTGTGTGTGTAGCTGGCTGTGTGTGTGTGTGTGTGTGTGTAGCTGGCTGTGTGTGTGTGTGTGTGTGTGTAGCTGGCTGTGTGTGTGTGTGTGTGTGTGTGTGTAGCTGTGTGTGTGTGTGTGTGTGTGTGTGTGTGTGTGTGTTCAGGGATAAGCCACTCCAGTATTTTGTCTTCATTTTGGATTATAATGTTTAATGATGAGAGAGAGAGAGAGAGAGAGAGAGAGAGAGAGAGAGAGAGAGAGAGAGAGAGAGAGAGAGAGAGAGAGAGAGAGAGATTATCCCTCACTTCATTCCCTCCCTTCCTCCCCTCTCCCCTCTCCATTCTCTCCCCCCCCCCCCCCCCCCCTCTCTAGCCTAAATCTTGTTAGTTTTATTGACAGTCTTGTTGAAGCAATACTCACCCCACTCATTCCCTCTCACTCACCCCACTCACTCACTCCCTCTCACCCCCACTCATTCATTCCCTCTCACCCCACTCATTCATTCCCTCTCACCTCACTCATTCATTCCCTCTCACTCACCCCACTCACTCATTCCCTCTCACTCACTCACTCATTCCCTCTCACTCACTCACTCATTCCCTCTCACTCATTCCCTCTCACTCACCCCACTCACTCATTCCATCTCACTCACCCCACTCACTCATTCCCTCTCACTCACTCACTCATTCCCTCTCACCCCACTCACTCATTCCCTCTCACCCCACTCACTCATTCCCTCTCACCCCACTCACTCATTCCCTCTCACCCCCACTCACTCCCATACACAAATACACACTGGTTACTCTCTCTCTCTCATCCTCTCTCTCATCCTCTCTCTCTCTCTCTCTCTCTCTCTCTCTCTCTCTCTCTCTCTCTCCTCTCTCACACACACACACACACACACACACACATCATATCCTCCTCTGCAATATTCTCTCTCTCAATCCTTTCAGCTTCTCTCTCCCAATATTCCAGCTTTTATCACTTCCCTCCTTCTCTCCCTCCTCCTCCTCCTACCCTTCCTCCTTCTCTCCCTCCCCTCTCCCTCTCCCTCCTCTTCCTCCTCCTCCTACCCTCCCTCCTATCTCCTCCTTCCCTCCCTCCTCCTACCCTCCTTCCTCCCTCCTCCCTCCCTACTTCTCTTTCTAAAATTGCCTCTTTCTCTAGTCCCTTCTTCCTTCCATTTATCATTCCCTTTATTCCTCTCTTCTTCGCCTCCTCCTACACTTCCCCCCTCCCTCCTTCCTTCTTCCTCTAAAATTGCCTCTTTCCCTAATTCCTCCTTTCTTCCCTCCTTCTCTCCCTACCTCTTCCCTCCCCAATTCCTTTTCTCCCTAAAATGGCTCCTTTCCTTCCTTCCTTCCTTCCTCATTTCCTTCCAATTTTGATTTTCTCTTATTCTCTCCTTTCTTTATTTATTCCTTTATTTCTTCTCTTTTTTATTTCTATTTTGACTCCTTCCTTTATTTTCTTCATTCTTCTCTGGACTTATCTCATTTTTTCCTTATCCATTTTCATATTTTTCTCTATTTTCTCCCCTTTCTCATTCTCTTTTTATTTCTTCCTTTTCTCATTCTCTTTGTATTCCTTCCTCCCTCCCTCCCTTCCTCCACTTGTTCCTTTATTCCTTCCTCCTCTCCTCTTCTCTCTCTCCTTCCACTTCTCCCTCACTCTTCCTATTTCTCTCTTCCTCCCTCCTTTCACTTCTCCATCCTTCACTCTTCCTTTCCTCCCTCCTCCTATCTTCCTTCCCTTCTTTCCACTATTCCCTCCATCCTTTCTTCCTTAGCCCCCTCATTCTTCCTTCCATCCTTCTTACATCCTTTGTAATCCCAGTCAATCCGTTTACAAACTCACAACTTCTTTTAACTCTCTCATGTTATACAAATTTATAACACATTTTATACTTATTATTAACTGTATATAACAGTATACATATTTATATAATAATACATAATGGTGGCAGATGGCAGGTGATGGTAGATGGCAGATGGCAAATAATGACAGTAACAAATAAATGTCAGGAATATATATAAAGTTAGGTCAGTGAGATGGCAGATGGCAGTAATATAAGGTCAGGCAGATGGCAGATGGCAGTCATTACAGTCAGATGGTACAGATGGTAATAACAAATGAAGGTCAGGTGGCAGATGGCAGGAATGGGGGGAGGGGGGGAGCAGCCAGAGACACCCCCCCCCTCCACACCCCCTCACCCCTGGTATACAATTAGAATGTCAGTAAAGCAGTGTAGGGTATAGGTGGGGGGGGTAGGGGGGGGGGGGGGGCAATGGTGGTAAGGGGAGGTCTATGTGTGTGTGCTTTTCTTTATCTTTTCATTCTCTTTTCTTTATCTTTTCTTTATATTTTCTTTCTCTTTTCAATCTCTTTTTTTTATTTTTTCATTCTCTTTTCTTTCTCTTTTCATTCTCTTTTCTTTCTCTTTTCATTCTCTTTTCTTTTTCTTTTCATTCTCTTTTCTTTCTCTTTTCATTCTATTTTCTTTCTCTTTTCATTCTATTTTCTTTATCTTTTCTTACTCTTTTCTTTATCTTTTCTTTCTCTTTTCTTTCTCTTTTCTATCCCTTTTCTTTCCTTTATGCATTAATCCCTTATCTCTCTCTCTTCCCTTTCATTTTATTTAATTTCCTTAATTTTCTTAATCCCTTATTTCTCTCTCTTCTCTTTCCTTTCATTTAACTTCCATAATTTTCTTATCTTTCCTAACCTTCCCTTTCTGTCTTTTCCCCCTCCTTTCCTTCCTTTCCCCTCCTTTCCTTCACTTCCTTTCCCTTTCTATCTCTTCCCCTTTCTATCTCTTCCCCTTTAATTCCTTCCTATTCCATTCATTCCCTTTCTATCTCTTTCCCTTCATCCTCCTTTCCTTTCCTTTCTATGTCTTGCCCTTCTTTTCCTTTCCTTCCCTTCCCTTCCTTTCCCCTTCTATCTGTTTCTCTCTCCTTCCCTTCCCTTCCTTTCCCCTTCTATCTGTTTCTCTCTCCTTCCCTTCCCTTCCTTTCCCCTTCTATTTTTTTTTTTTTTTTTTTTTTATTTAAACATTATCATTACATAGAGTTACATCAGCTAAAGCTGTAGGGTTGAGGCTACAACTATCTGTAGCTGTGAGGTACAAGCATTTTTCAGCAAATACATAATACATACATAATACAAATATATAATAACAATCTATTTCAATTACAATATGTTGTGTTTATTACCTGGGTTTGGTGGTCACCCAGGTATTCACTCCCCGTTTGAAGTTGTGGAGGGAGTCACTGTGGTGGAGTTCGGTGTGGCGGACCATTTCATTCCACAAACGGCCATAACGGGGCAGGAAGGACCGCAGGTGATGTTCTGTCCGGGAGAAGGGCACCAGCACCTGCTCCTCTCTGTAGGGAGCCAAGCGGGTGGCGTGGCTGGATGACGGAGGGGATGGGAGTCTGAGTGCTGCTAGGTGTGGCTTATAGAGATGGTGAGTCTTGTACATAACACTCAGACCCACCACGTCCCTGCGCTGCTGGAGGGGCTGGAGCTGGCTGGACACATGTGGGTGTGTTCTGCTCTGCACCAGTCGTTGTGCTCTTCTCTGGACGCGATCCAGTGTGGCCAGATAGGAAGGTGGACAGGAGGACCATGTGAGCGGGGAGTACTCCATGAGGGGTCGCACCTGTGCCTTGTACAGCACTTCAACACCCTTGGCGTCCAGGAGATGGGAGATGCGCCGTACACAGCTTAGTTTCCACGCTGTGTTCTTGGCTACTTTCTTGGTATGGCCGGTGTAGGACAAGCCAGAATCAATTTCTACTCCTAGGATGGAGATGGAGTCTTGGAGTGGTAGTAGTCTGCCCTCCAGCTGTATCTCTGGTACAGGCAGGGTGTTGATGTCTTGCCTGCGGGAGATGAGCATTGCTTGTGTCTTGTCCGGTGCCAGGGTGACCTGCCAATTATTGCTCCATGTTATAATATTCTCCAGTGCCTGGTTGATGCGTTGGATTGTTCCCTGCCAGTCGTGTCTATCACAGGTGAAGGCAAGGGTGCAGTCATCGGCATACGCCTGGGCCTCTGGAATAAGCTGGAGAAGGTCATTGAAATAGACATTCCATAAGAGAGGCCCAAGGACGCTGCCCTGGGGCACACTGGCATTGATTGGTTGTTGGCTGGATGTGTGTCCATTGACCACCACTTGCAGGACTCTATGCTGTAGGTAGTCCTCGATGAGTTGAAGTAGTGCTCCACTCACACCTAGGCTCCTCAGCTTGGCAGTGAGGCCTTGGTGCCACACCCTGTCGAAGGCCCCGGCGATGTCTAGTGCCACCACAAAGGTGTCCATCCCTCTGTCTAGCGCATGGTTCCATGAGGCAGACTGCAGGAGAAGCAAGTCAGCAGCTGATCGGCCCTGCCTGAAGTCAAATTGCTTGGAACTGAGGAGATGGTTAGCTTCAAGGAATGTGGTGATTTTGGTGGTGATGAGGGACTCCAGGATTTTCCCTATAGTGGAGAGAAGGGATATTGGGCGGTAGTTTTTTGGGTTCTGTTTGGAGTTCTTCTTATGTACAGCCACGACTCTCGCCTCTTTCCACAGTGTTGGCCACTTGGATGAGGATAAGATGTTGTTGAAGAGGGTCGTCAGAGGTGAGGCAAGCTGGGTGGCACATCTATTCAGCAGGTGAGGACTGATGCTGTCAGGTCCCAGAGCCTTGTTGGGGTCAGTCTGCTGCAGCTGATACCTCACCTCCTCCACAGTGACTGTAAGGGCCTCCAGGGTGGCCCCGGTGAGGGGTGGAATTATCGGAGGGGCGCGTGAAGGGTCTGGCACAGTCATCTTGGATGAGAAGTGTGCCGCTAACAGATCGGCCTTGTCCTTGTTGCGCACAGCCACCGTTCCATCAGTCCTGGTGAGTGGTGGGATGCTATTGTCAGCAGAGAGGCCTTGTTGTTGCTTCACTCCGCTCCACCACTCCTTACTGCTCACTGACTGGCCACTGAACCTGGTTCTTAGTTCTTCCCTCCAGCGTTGTATTGCCTGTTTTTGGACACGTTTCATTGATTTGCAGGCTTCTTTGTGTAGGATTTTGTTAGCTTGAGAGGGGTGGGACTTGTACCGTTGCCAGGCCCTGCTCTTAATATCAGCAGCTATCCTGCAGTGATAGCCGAACCAGGGCATGTCTCTGGGCTTGGTTTTATAGGTTTGGCTAGGTACGCATTTTTTTTGTATAGATAGTAGGAGATTAGTGAAGGTCTCCACCTGTGTGTTGACATCACCTTGGAGTAGTTCAGTCCATTCAGTGGAGTCCAGTTTTTTCCTCAGCCCGTCCCAATCTCCACGAGACCACAACCAATTCACGCGGGCGGTGGCCTCATCGTTGTCTGCTGTGGTGTTGATGGTGGTGAGGACGGCCGAGTGGTCAGATGATCCAACCATTCCTAGGGGGCGGCAGGAGATGATGTCATCTGGGAGGTCTGTGATAACAGGATCTAGGGAAGAGCCAGAGATGTGGGTGGGGAAGGTAACGTGGTTGCTAAGGCCGTACATAGTCAGCAGTTCCTCAAAATCCCTTGCTACCAGGTGCTGGTTCATATCTCCTATCACCACAAGGTGTTTGCAGGAATGCTGGAGTAGCAATGTGTCGAGGTTGGTGTGGAGGAAATGGATGGGATCACTCCCCTGCCACTGTGGACGGTAGCAGATGCAGAGCAGGATGGTGTCACGTTGCCTCGTCCAGAGCTTGAAGAACATCAACTCAAGGTGGCGATCCATATCGACGTCAAGGGCTTCCACAGCCAAACCCTCGCGAAAACATACAGCGATGCCCCCGAAGGTTCCGTTTGCACGATCTCTTCGGTGCCATCCTGAGTATCCCTGAATATGTCCAAAGTTAGTGGGAATAGTGGGGTTAAGGAAAGTTTCCACTGTAGCAATGACGTCTGGTGTGTGGGGGATGACATAAGAGTGTATAAGGTCTCCTATGTTCGTTTGCAAGCCTCTGACATTAGCAGAAATAAGGGTCAGCTTCTTCTTCATAGGCTGGTTGGTAGTCATAGTTCCTGGCTGTGTAGGGGAGTTGAGTGGGATGTAGAGGTTGGTGTTGGGTTTCTGTATACCCAGGTCTAGAGGGCTGTGCAAGATGTTTTATAAAGTCCACGAGGCGAGAGGTGGCAGCTGTTTGCTCAGTCAGTTGGTTACAGAGCTTCTCGTGTCTTTCTTGAGCAATGAGAGATCGACAGCTATCAATAGTATGACCTTCGCGGCAGCAGTGATCACACCAGTTTTGCCTGTAACAGTTGTTGTCCGAGTGTCCAGTCCTCTTGCAGTGGTGGCAGTACTGCCTGGTGGTGGTCCTCCACGGGGTGGGCAAGGACAAAAGTGGGACAGGGTGTGGGCGTGGATCTGAATTTGTCTTGTCAGGTCGATTGTAGTTACGACCTCTTTGTGGCTGGCTCTGTTGGTATACGGGGGTCTTATAATAGCTTCTGCCAGACGTTCTTGTGTTTTGGGAGGAAGAATGGTGTGGGTTTTCTCTGCGAGTTCTGTGGCCACTTGCACTTCGCCTAGCTGGTGTAGAGGGACTGGGTTTTTTCCTGTAGGCTGAAGTGGGATTGGCAGAGCGATTGTCACTGATGGTGGCAGTAGTATTTCTCGACTTGGGTGTAGGTGGTGATGTGCGAGGACTAAGAGCTGGGCCTGCTGGGGAAGTTGAGTCCCCAGGTAGAGCAAGCTCAGGAGCAGGTGGTGTCTGTGTCTCCTCGGTGATGACTGGGGCAGGTAGAATGGGGACAGGGGGAGTAGTAGGGGAGTCAGTCTGGGTAGAGGTGGTGATGATATCAGTGGAACTCCTTTGCAGTTGGCGTGGCTTTCCAGAGGTCCACCAGTCACGTGACTCAGTGTGTTGAGCAGTGTGTAGTGACCAGTCCGTGTCTATGGTTTTCCCACGAGCTGAGGTAGCGGTACTGGTGACTGTGATGTCGTTGAGGTTGATCTGCGTAGCTGTGATGTGGTCTATAAAATTCAGTACAGTAACTTGGGAGTCTCGAATTGCAGCTATATTTTTTACTGTAGCGTCAAACTGGCCAAGAGTCCGTTTATATTTTAGATTTTCTCTCCTGAGTTTTTGGATAATGTCAATCAGATCAGTCTTGTCTAACTGGTTGAGGTCTGTTTCTACATCAGAGATAGAGGGGGGAGGGCTGTGGATAGGGTCCTGGGTGTCGGGGACATAGGTGACGACGTCCTGTATGCCCAGGAGGTTCCTCAGGGCACCGACGTCCTCACAAGTAAAGTTTTGTTGGGTGGTATCGGAGAGGCAGTGGTGGTGGCACACATTGGGGCAGCCAGGTGTGACACAGCTGGCTGTCCCAGTGCTTGCTGCTGTCTTCCCACACACAGCACACCACACACCAGGTGCGTATCCAGGTAGGCCTTTGGGACGGGCAATTAGTGAGTGTCGGTGTGGCATCTCCAATGGTGAGTGGTGTTGGCACTGTCAGAGTCTCCACGTGGCAGTGTGGCTGTGATGGGAGGGAGGTGTAGCCTAGGGAGGCTGGATGGTGTGCTCACCCTGGGTTGTGTTCTCCCACCAGATCCTCCGAAAACTAACAAATACCAAGTAAAGGTAGGGGGGCAAGTGTATGTGTAATATTATATGTATGTATGTATGTTTGTGTGTTATGTATGTATGTTTGTATGTTAAGAGTATGTATAATATATGTATGTATGTATGTTAAGAGTATGTATACTATTATATGTATGTATGTATGTTTGTGTTATGTATGTATGTTTGTATGTTAAGAGTATGTATAATATTATATGTATGTATGTATGTTTGTGTTATGTATGTATGTTTGTATGTTAAGAGTATGTATAATATTATATGTATGTATGTATGTTTGTGTTATGTATGTATGTTTGTATGTTAAGAGTATGTATAATATTATATGTATGTATGTATGTTTGTGTTATGTATGTATGTTTGTATGTTAAGAGTATGTATAATATTATATGTATGTATGTATGTTTGTGTTATGTATGTATGTTTGTATGTTAAGAGTATGTATAATAATTATATGTATGTATGTTTGTGTGTTATGTATGTATGTTTGTATGTTAAGAGTATGTATAATATAATATGTATGTATGTATGTTTGTGTGTTATGTATGTATGTTTGTGTGTTAAGTGTATGTATAATATTAAATGTATGTATGCATGTATGTGTGTTATGTATATATGTTTGTATGTTAAGTGTATGTATTATATTATATTATATGTAAGATTTATGTATGTGTGTGGGTTATGAATATGTATGTATGTATGTATGTGTATATATGTATATGTATATATGTATGTATGTGTGTGTGTTTGATACAGAAATAGTGTGGGTTATGAATATGTATGTATGTATGTATGTGTATATATGTAAATGTATATGTATATGTATATATGTATGTATGTGTGTATGTTTAATAGAGATAGTGTGTGAGTTATGTAATTGAGTGTCTGTTTGAGTCAGGGGGTTTGAGTGGTAAGTGGAGTTATCGTGCGCTGGCATCCAGGTGGGATAGTATTGGGAGGGGTGTATAACTCTGTTCTCTAGGAGGCCGGATGATGTTAATTCATCCAGGAGTTGAGTTCTCTCCTGCGGATCCTCCAAGAGTAGTGGTTATACACAGTAATAGAGGGGGGATAGAAAGGTATGAAAGTATATTAGTCAGAGAAAAAGGCTTCGGTGGCTTGATGGCATCAATGGAGTTCCTGGTGGTGTCTGGCAACTCCTGCGCGGGTGGTAGAGGGCTGGGAGCTGGAGTTGCTTGGAGATTCAAATATAACCAGCAGTTGGGCAGAATATACATTCGCCTATAGCGTTTATGTTGCCTTGCTTTGTGAGCTGTAAGGTCTTAGGGATGTGCAGGGGGATGTTATGCCATAGTTGGCAAAGTAAGGGCTGTATAGGTTCTCAAGGTCAGGAGATATGGAGGAGATATGTGGGAGCACGAGCAGAGCGTGTGTGTGTAAGGTGCCTCTCTCTCTCTCTCTCTGTTCCTCTCTCCTTCCCTTCCTTTCTCCTTCTATCTGTTCCTCTCCTTCCCTTCCTTTCCCTTCTATCTGTTCCTCTCTCCTTCCCTTCCTTTCCCTTCTATCTGTTCCTCTCCTTCCCTTCCTTTCCCTTCTATCTGTTCCTCTCCTTCCCTTCCTTTCCCTTCTATCTGTTCCTCTCCTTCCCTTCCCTTCCTTTTTCCTTCTATCTATTCCTCTCTCCTTCCCTTCCTTTTCCCTTCTATCTGTTCCTCTCCTTCCCTTCCTTTTCCCTTCTATCTGTTCCTCTCTCCTTCCCTTCCTTTTCCCTTCTATCTGTTCCTCTCTCCTTCCCTTCCCCTTCCTTTCTCCTTCTATTTATTCCTCTCTCCTTTCCTTGCCTTTCCATGTGTCCAAATATTAACTTAACCTTCCTCATCACACACTCTTTGTATCTCTTATGATTAAACCAAATGTCAGAATATATAAGTAATGTTATAATAATAATAATAAGTATCCAGGTGTGTGTGTGTGTGTGTCAGAGAGAGAGAGTGTGTGTGTGTGTGTCAGTGTCTGTGTGTGTTTGTGTGTCAGAGAGTGTGTGTGTGTGTGTGTGTGAGTGTCAGAGAGAGAGAGTGTGTGTGTTTGTGTCTGTGTGTGTTTGTTTGCTAGAGAGTGTGTGTGTATGTCAGAGAGAGAGAGAGAAAGAGAGAGTGTGTCAGAGTGTGTGTGTGTGTGTGTGTGTGTGTGTGTGTGTGTGTGTGTGTGTGTGTTAATTAGTTTGAGAGTTGGTAATACTGGAATATGATAAGAGATGGGTTTGTTTTGGTTATCAGTGTCTAGGGAAGGAAGGAAGGAGGGAGGAAGGGAGGGAAGGAAGGAGGGAGGAAGGGAGGGAAGGAAGGAGGGAGGAAGGGAGGGAAGGAAGGAGGGAGGAAGGGAGGGAAGGAAGGAGGGAGGAAGGGAGGGAAGGAAGGAGGGAGGAAGGGAAGGAAGGAGGGAGGAAGGAAGGGAAGGAAGGAGGGAGGAAGGGAAGGAAGGAGGAAGGGAAGGAAGAGAGAACTTGACGAGAGGAAGGAGAAAAGAAAGGAAGGAAGGGAAGGTAGCGAGGAAGAGCGGACTTGAGGGAAGGAATGGAGGAAGGAGAAATGGAGGGAAGAAAAGAGGAGAGAAAACTTGAAGAAGGGAGGGAAGTATGAAAGAGAAGGAGAAGGGAGAGAAGATGGGAAGAGAGAGAAGGAGGGAGTATGGGAAGGAAAGTAGAAAATGTACAGTCTTGAACCAAAGTTATGGACCCCCCGTGGCTGACAGGAAGGTGAAGACAATGTTAAAGATATACTGAACGATGGTACAAACTGATGTATCAAGTTGGTAACGAAACAAACAGTGTAAGGTTCATTTTCACAAACCACAAACCAGAAGTCATGGAAAATGAACCTCACACTGTCTCGTTACCAACCCCCGATATACCAGTTAGTACCATCATTCAGTATATCCTTAATACTGTCTTCACCTTCCTATCAGCCACGGGGGTCCGTAACTTTGGTTCACGACTGTACACACACACACACACACACACACACACAGGTAAGGTCATTAATATGGCTTCTTTTGCCTTAATTTGGTCCTTAGCTGTGAAAACATGGGTTGGTCTACAATGAGTCTATAATGAAAAGTTGGATAATTAATGAATAAATTTACATACTAATGAAAAAAACCACGAGGCTGAGAAATTATAATAAGTAAGAATACAGTGGATACCAAAACATAATTATTTGTATTGTTTTTGTAATATTATTTGTACTGTGTGTGTGTGTGTGTGTGTGTGTGTGTGTGTGTGTGTGTGTATGTGTGTGTATGTGTGTGTATAGATGGATGATGGAAGGGATAATAAGGATAATGAAGGATAATTAAGGGAACTAGTAGGAACAGTTGGTTGGTTACCTATCAGAGGGAGGGTTGATGATGTGTGTGTGTGTGTGTGTGACAGTCAGACACACACACACACACACACACAGACAGAGAGAGTGAGTGAAAGTGGTGAGTGGAGGGAGATGTTGCCATGGTAACACTCACTCCCAGACATACATACATACATACATACACACATACATACATACACACACACACATCAGTATCACAGTAAGACAGAACAACTTAGTAAGGATAATCTCTTGTTAGGAGAAGTTAGGTTAGGTTAGGTTAAGATTTAGTTGGTTGGGTTATGTGAGGTTGGGTTAGGTTGGGTTGGGTTTGGTTTGGTTGGGGTAGGATAAATTGGAGTAGGTTTGGTTGGTTTAGTTGGTCAGGTCAGGTCAGGTCAGGTCAGGTTAGGTTAAGTTTTGTTTTGGTTGTTTTATGTTATGTGTTGTTAGGTTTGGTTATATTGGGTTAGGTTAGGTTAGTTTAGGGTGGGTTAGGTTAGGTCAGGTCAGGTCAGGTCAGGTCAGGTCAGGTTAAGTTAAGTTTTGTTTTGGTTATTTTATGTTATGTGAGGTTAGGTTTTGTTATGTTGGGTTAGGTTAGGTTAGTTTAGGGTGGGTTGGGTTAGGTTATGTTATGTTAGACTTGGCTAGGTCAGGTCAGATCAGGTTAGGTCACGTTAATAATGTTATACTTTACATACACACACACACACACACACACACACACACACACACAAACCAATATGACACTCAATATAACTAATTATACTCAGTAAGGCATTTTCACCTCTCTCTCTCTATCTCTCTCTCTCTCTCTCTCTCTCTCTCTCATACACACACACACACACACCCTCAGTCACTTATCACTGCTCTTCTCTCCACCCCACTTTAATTCTCTCTCTCTCTCTCTCTCTCTCTCTCTCTCTCTCTCTCTCTCTCTCCTTTTTAATTTCCTTTTCTATTTCCCCCTCTCTCCCCCTTCCTTCTGTCCCTCTGCCCCCCCCCCTCTCTCCCTCTCCCCTCCTTCTCTCGTGGTTATATCCCAGTGTAGGTGTCTGTGTGTCTCCTTCCCTCACAACAGATTCCACTATTTCATTTCCTTCTGTCATCTTCACCTCTCTCTCTCTCTCTTTCTCTCTCACACACACACACACACACACACACACACACACACTGTTACAAACCCAGGAACTCTAGAGGTCGCCAAATGAAGTAAAATACAATATCTTAAAAACAATATAAGTTTATTTTAACATTAAACACATTTATCCCATGAATATCAAATCCCACTGAATTCACGTAACCCAAACCATCCAACATACTCAGTAGATTGCTCAATAACGTAACCGTACACTAGCAATCCCACAAACAATAATATATCCAATAATACCCTCGTAATATATATAAGACACAAGACAATAGTAATACCCTAATAATACACAAACACTTAATACTAATAATACACACAATAATACACGGAATACTAATAATACACTTAATAATAATAACACTTAATAACGCAATAATGTAAGACACTTAAGACACCAACAATGCAAGACACGTAAGACACCAAACTTAATAATAATAATACTTCACCGAATTAATGCCAGTCTGACACAAGTAGTCCAGTTACAGAAGGGGAAGATATAGGCCTCACACAGAACACTTATCAGTCGAGGAATGCTGGAAGAATGACTACTGAACACCGGCTTTTCTCGCTATATATAGTCTTTGATAAACATACGTCAGAGCCACAACATTCCAGGATTGGCTATCTTGTGAACTTGGAACTATTCTTGATTGGTGCAGACGGCCAAATATGCAAATGAGGGAATCTGGAGCTTCACAAGACACTACACTCAAGACCAACCAGGTCTTGGTCTCTCTCGTATCCCTTTCCGTGGTCGAACCAGGTAACAAGTGGTTATGGTGTGAAGTGGTCTTCCAGTCCCGTAACACCTCCCCACCTAAAAGAAAATTTACCAAAGGAAATTTTCCATTCGAACATGCAATATAACAAATCATAATTCAAATCCTAGACAAACAGTCTGCTATAACATTATGTGTTCCTTTAATATGGTTTACTGACAAGTTATATTCTTGTAGATACAAGCTCCACCTAGTTAACCTGCCGTTTTTATCTCTAAACTTATTCAAGTACTTGAGTGGATGATGGTCTGTAAATACCTCAACAGTACTCCCTGAAGGACCAACATACACAGCAAAATGCTGTAAAGCTAAAATAAGTGAAAGTAGTTCCTGTTCTATAGTTGAATAGTTCCTCTGAGCAGGAGAAAACTTCCTGCTGAAGTAACACACAGGATGGTTAAAACCACTTTCATCCTCCTGCATCAAAACTGATCCAGCTCCCACCTTACTTGCATCACAAAGAAGTTTAAAGGGTTTATTAAAATTTGGGGCCCGTAGGACAGGTGCATGACACAAAACTGCCTTCAATTGATTAAATGCTACATTACATTTGTCACTCCATACGAACTCTACACCCTTCTTAAGCAAGTCTGTAAGGGGGGCTAACACTGAAGCAAAGTTCACTATGAACCTTCGGTAATATCCAATCATGCCAATGAAGCGCCTTAGTTCCTTCCGTGATAGAGGGACAGGTATATTACAAATGGATTCTATCTTTGCTTGAGGAGGAGCAACTACACCCTGACCAATGACATACCCGAGATACTGTACTCTCGCCTTAACAAATGTACATTTTGACAAATTTACCACAAGGTTGGCATTAGACAATTTATGTAACAGGACATCAACTCTCTCAATATGTTCCTCCCATGTATCGCTAAATATAACAACATCATCTATATAAGTAATACAACCTAGAACGTCAGCAGTTATGGTATTCATCATTCGTTGAAAGGTTGCTGGGGCATTTTTCATGCCATACGGCATCACTGTACAACTGAAGGTTTGCCCCATGGTACCAAAACAAGATATTTCTTGTGCCCTTTCAGTTAACGGTACTTGCCAGTAACCCTTCAACAAATCAAATTTACTGATGAAGCAGGAGTTTCCTACTCTGTCTATGCAATCTTCTACTCTTGGAAGGGGGTAGGAATCAGTTTTAGTTACAGAGTTGACTTTTCTGTAGTCGATACAAAACCTATACGACCCACCTGGCTTAGGGACAATAGTGACTGGCGAGCACCATTCACTCTGAACAGGTTGGACAAGTCCATGGTTCACCATATAGGTCAGCTCCTTCTGGATGATGGGAAACAGACGAGGGCTGACACGGTACGGTGACTGTTTCACTGGTCTTGCTTCACCCACATCCACATCATGGCAAGCCGCTGTGGTTCTCCCTGGTGCACTCCTGAAGACATCCTGGTACTGAGACAGTAGGGCAAGAAACTCTTCCCTCTGCACCTCGGGCAGATGAGAAAGCTTCCCCGAGACCTCGACCCATGCCTTGTCATTGTCCATCCAGGTTTCCACAGTCTCCACGGATGGGCAGCATTCTTCCTCTTCCTCCAGTGGACACAGAGACACAGTACACACAGACACACTGGGCTCCTCTCGCTGGAAATAAGGCTTTAAGATATTTACATGGCATAAGCGCTGAGACTTCCTTCTGTCTGGAGTAGCGATCACATAGTTAACTTCATTCATCCTCTTCACAACCTCATATGGACCACAGAATTTGGCCTGCAATGGCTGTCCTTGCATAGGTAACAGCACTAGCACCTTATCTCTCTCCTTAAACTCTCTTTTCCTGGCCTTCCGATCATACCAGGTTTTCATTTTTCCCCGAGTAACATTTAAATTTTCATGTGCAATCTTCCAACACTCCCTTAATCGTTCTTTGAGGTCCAACACTGTAGTTAATAAACCAGGACCCTCTTTTCTACCTAACCATTGTTCTTTTAAAACCTTTAGAGGTCCCCTAACCTCATGAGTGAACATTAACTCGAAAGGCGAAAATCCCAAGGACTCAACTGGGCATTCTCTCGAGGCAAAAAGTAAATATGGCAAGCCTTTATCCCAGTCCTTGTCATTTTCGTAACAATATTTCTTTAACATGGATTTTAAAGTTTGGTGATATCTTTCTATGGCCCCTTGGCTCTGGGGATGATAAGCGGTCGAGGTAACCTGATTTATACCCAGCTCTTTGAGAGACTGTTTCATAACCTTGGACATGAAATTTGATCCTTGATCAGACTGTACCTCTTCTGGTAAGCCAAACCTAGTAAAGAAGGTAACCATTTCTTTTACTACTGTTTTTGCATTAATATTTCTTAGAGGTATAGCCTCCGGGTACCTCGTCGCCATATCCATTAAGGTTAATATGTAACTATGACCTCCTGACGTTTTTGGTAATGGTCCAACAATATCCACCATGACTCTACAAAAAGGTTCCTCAAATACAGGTATAGGAATGAGTGGAGCAACTTTGATAGGCTGGTTTGGTTTGCCCATCATCTGACAGGTATGACAGGACTTACAGTATCGAGACACATCACGACGAATCCCAGGCCAATAAAAACACCTCCAAATCCTATCCAAGGTCTTCCTGACACCTAAGTGACCAGCAAAACTAGAATCATGAGCTAGTTTTAAAATCGACTGCCTATATTTCTGTGGAATCACCACTTGGTTGACAGTACTCCACTCAGCATCACCAACTGAACAAGAGGGAGATCTCCATCTGCGCATCAACACGCCCCTGTTCACATAGTAAGATTCCGAAGGATCTTTTTCCTCCGCTACTTCAAATAATCCTCTTAACTCAGGGTCATTTTGTTGGGACTCCCTCAAGTCCTCCTGATCGGACATTACCATCTGATCAGTCACACAGAAAAGCTTATCTAAACCTAAGCCTTCAGAGGACTTATCCTCCATCTTTGTACCACCTGCGGCCCTAGCTCTGGTAACCGCACATACAGGGAATAACTCTGGCATTTGTCTCTCTAACTGCTCTATTTCATCAGAATACACTGGAGTCTCAGATACCACTGGCGCCACACTCACTTTCCCACCAGCTATATCATTACCCATTAAGAAATCTACCCCAGGGACTGGCAATTCCTCAACCACCCCCACCATAGCTTGGCCATTAAACAGTTGGGACTGCAAGTCAATAGATACTAAGGGCACACACTCCAAACCACACAGTGTCTTCACCAAGACCTTTTTCCCAGTTTCCTCACAAGGGACCAAGTCTTTCACCATTAAAGACTGTAATGCACCAGAGTCCCTTAAAATTGTAACCTGCCTTTGTTCCCCACAACTAGAAACTAGTCCTTGCGACAGAAATGCATTATAAGTTCCCATATTAGGATCCACATAGTTCACACAGTCAGAATATTGAGGTTCCAATTCCACACAGTCCTTTGAAACCTCAACACCTTTAACCACTAAGTTACATACATTTAAATCATCATCTACATCGGGATTCCTCAGAGTAGACATTAAACCAACAGTCTTCACATTCCCATCCCCCCTGGGACTAACATATTTTCGGTCTGAGACTGGGGTTATTTCCCTATCAATTAAACAGACCGACTTCCTCTGATTTGAATCCCTCGTCTTCTTCCAACATTCCCTTACCTGATGGCCCGGTTTCTTACAATAATAACAAACTCGAGTATCCCCACCTTGTGCAACTGGACTTTTAGGGCTACCATTAAAATTGTGCTTACTCACTGTATTTTGGAGTTCTTTTTCCACCTTAACACATTTAAATATGGAGGGTTTCTTTGAGGAAAATTTACGAGACAGAGCAAAACTATCTGCTAAAACAGCAGCATCGTCTAATTTATCAACATCCTTCTCTAGGATATAAGTTGCAATTTCCTCAGAGATACTCTCCCCAAACTCCTCCAGCAGAATTAATTCAGACAACTGCTCAAAGTCTGTAACGCGTTTAGAGCGCAACCACTGCTCAAAGAAGTCCCTCTTTTCTCTGGCAAACTCAACATAAGTTTGGTTTGGTGTCTTACGAGCTTTACGGAACTTACATCTATACACCTCGGGTACAAGTTCATAGGCCTTTAAAATTTCCTTTTTAACCACTTCATAATCAGAACACTGAACCTCTGACAGAGCAATATAAGCACTTTGGGCTTTACCCTTCAACACACTCTGTAATAATATGGGCCAATGCTCCTTCGGCCATGACATTCTTATTGCAACCCTCTCAAAAATACGAAAATATACATCTACATCTTCAATGAAAGGGGGTACCAACTTTATCATACTACTTACATCAAACTTAGGGGTTTGTGACCTCATCCGAACCTCTGCATCAATTCGTGCTCGTTCCACTTGTGCCTGAACCTTAGTTTGTTCCACTTGTGCCTGAATCTTGGTTTGTTCCAACTGTATCTTAGCTAGCTCTAATCTCATTTGCCAATCACCAAGAGAAACACCACTACTGGGCAGATCCCTAGACTCTGTAACTGTATCTGCAGGCATTTCTAACTCAACTAAATTAGCTCTAGCCACTCCATTAGTTCCTTGTTGACCACTTTGTTCATAAACTTGCTCATTATCACAAATATGCAATGCAATAGATTTCACCAACTCCTCTTTGGGCAGTAACATATACTCAAGTCGCAAAAAGGAAGCTACTAGCTTAAGTTCATGAGCATCAAGTGAATTAATATCCTCATAACAAGGCATAGAATTACAAAAAGTTTGCACGTCATCTTCATTAATTAAATGCATACTAAACCACCGGCAATATACTGAGCTGTCTTCAGATAAGGGTATAGATCCTGGCGAGGTCGCCAATTTATGTTACAAACCCAGGAACTCTAGAGGTCGCCAATTTATGTTACAAACCCAGGAACTCTAGAGGTCGCCAAATGAAGTAAAATACAATATCTTAAAAACAATATAAGTTTATTTTAACATTAAACACATTTATCCCATGAATATCAAATCCCACTGAATTCACGTAACCCAAACCATCCAACATACTCAGTAGATTGCTCAATAACGTAACCGTACACTAGCAATCCCACAAACAATAATATATCCAATAATACCCTCGTAATATATATAAGACACAAGACAATAGTAATACCCTAATAATACACAAACACTTAATACTAATAATACACACAATAATACACGGAATACTAATAATACACTTAATAATAATAACACTTAATAACGCAATAATGTAAGACACTTAAGACACCAACAATGCAAGACACGTAAGACACCAAACTTAATAATAATAATACTTCACCGAATTAATGCCAGTCTGACACAAGTAGTCCAGTTACAGAAGGGGAAGATATAGGCCTCACACAGAACACTTATCAGTCGAGGAATGCTGGAAGAATGACTACTGAACACCGGCTTTTCTCGCTATATATAGTCTTTGATAAACATACGTCAGAGCCACAACATTCCAGGATTGGCTATCTTGTGAACTTGGAACTATTCTTGATTGGTGCAGACGGCCAAATATGCAAATGAGGGAATCTGGAGCTTCACAAGACACTACACTCAAGACCAACCAGGTCTTGGTCTCTCTCGTATCCCTTTCCGTGGTCGAACCAGGTAACAAGTGGTTATGGTGTGAAGTGGTCTTCCAGTCCCGTAACAACACACACACACACACACACACACACCCTCAGTCACTTATCACTGCTCTTCTTTCCACCCCAATTTAATTCTCTCTCTCTCTCTCTCTCTCTCTCTCTCTCTCTCTCTCTCTCTCTCTCTCTCTCTCTCTCTCTCTCTCTCTCTGTTGTTTATTAATTTAACTATCTATCCATCTATCTATCTCTCCATCTTCCTATCTTTCTACCTACCTATCGATCCTTCCATCCATCTATCTATCCATCCATCCATTTATCTATCTATCTATATGTTTATCTATCTATCTATCTATCTCTTGGAGGACGTTCATTTATTCATTTTCATTCAATATTCTTATAATTGAGTTTCCACTTCCCTGATATTGTGTTGATGATTATTATAAAAGAATTTCTGCCTCGGGAGATAATAATAATAATAATAATTGTCAAGTTCTTACGGGAGACTGGAGTGGTGACGGAGGAAAACGAACCAATTTCTGTATTTAGTTTACTTTTAAACAGAATTACACTGAGTATGTACAATATATACACTGTAAATATTAAGTTTCAACACTCTGGGGTCTCCAGTACAATTATAGGGTAATTGTATTACCTATGTCCATAAGTTGGGGGTCTCCCACAAACGGATCTCCTGGACACGGGGTCCTGTCCACCACGGGACTGTCGGCCTTCTGCCCAGTCTCCTGGATCCTATCCACCTCGTCTACTTGGTTGCCAGATGTAATGAATCATGGAACCGTTGAAGATTTGTCGAACAAATCAGCTTCGTCTACTCTAATACATATTACAATACAACAAACTACACCTAGGTATGAACAGAACACGAAAACTACAAATAAACAAGTTAACACACATTAGTAAAAAAAAACCCAGGACACTGACTAAGACCATTCCTTATATTAATTACCATCACCTATAACATTTATACAAACAACAATCAGAAACAGAAATATATGTGCTTACAAAACACCGAACCATTAATATCTATGGTCAAATGAGTCGTCCTGACAATACCCCCCCACTAAGGGCACACATGACATGTGGGACAAGCAGAATGTTACAGGCGACTCAGGAAATCCGATAAAACGTTGTCCTTTCCTTTTATGGCCTTAATAGTGAACGTATAATTTTGCAGAAACAATGCCCATCTTAGTAATCTTGCGTTCTCTGGCTTTTTCTTCATTAAATATGCAAGGGAAGAATGATCGGTACATAATTCAAACTTTTTACCATACAGATAACGGTCAAATTTCTTGATTGCATAGACTATGGCCAAACACTCCTTTTCAACAACTGAATATCGGGTCTCCCGAGGCTGTAGCTTCCTGCTGGCAAATGTAATGGGTAGTGTCCCATCTTCAAACTCTTGTAATAGGGCAGCACCAATAGCATACTCCGAGGCATCAGTCTGTACAATAAAGGGAAGATTAAAATCAGGGGATCTTAACACAGGCTCTGAAGTAAGGCTTTCTTTTAACTTTTGGAAAGCAACTTTATGCTTTTCTTCCCATATCAGTTTACTTGGTTGGTCTTTCCTCAGCAAATCAGTCAGGGGTGTAGTTATTAGGGAATACTGTGGTATAAACCTTTGATACCATCCAGTCAACCCAAGGAAAGATCTCAACTGCTTTTTAGTGTTAGGGGGAGGAGTGTCAAGGATTCTCTTTATTGTACAGTCCTGTGGGGTGACCTTGTCCGGTCCTACCTTATGACCCAAAAAGGTCACAGAGGAATATCCCAGCAAACATTTAGTAGGCCTTATAGTCAACCCTGCCTTTCGTATTCTATCAAACATTGTTTTCAGTAATATTAGATGATCACTCCACGATACATTATGTCCTAGTACATCGTCTACATAACTATCAACATCATTTATTCCTAACAAAAGCCTTCGCATCATTCGATTAAAGGTGGCTGGGGAATTCACCAAGCCAAAAGGCATCTTAGTGAAATGGTAGCAACCGCTAACTGTGGAAAAAGCAGTAAAGGTTTTACATGATTCAGCCATGGGAATCTGCCAAAATCCTCTGGTAAAATCAATTTTTGAATAGTACTTTTTACCTGTTAATTTAGTTAAAATCTCCTCTGGGTTAGGCATGGGTTCATTATCAAATTTGGTGTTCTGATTTAACTTCTTATAGTTTACACAGAATCTAAAAGAACCATCAGGTTTCTTCACCAATACCACAGGAGCACAGAAATCAGAGTTTGACCTTTCAATTATTCCAAGACTCAGCATACTCTGAATTTCATCCTCCACTGCTCTACTTGTGGCAAAAGGCAATGGATACGGTTTCTCTCGGACTGGTCTATTCTCAGTCAACTCAATCACATGTTCAGCTAAATTAGTTACTCCAGGTCTGTCTGTGAATATGTCAGAATATTCTCTTATGATCCTTCTTAACTCACCCTGTTTCTCAGGCGACAACTCAGGGTTGATACTTACATCTTGACATGTTTCCATGCCTTTTACCTCAGGTACCTGCAGCAGTTGATTGTCTTCTTCTTCACAAGGAATTACCGACACAGCCACTACATCCACTCTCTCCTCATAAAGCTTCAGTAGATTAGCATGGAAAACCTTTGTTTCACCACTCCCCAACATAATTCTGTAATCATAATCATTCATTACTTCAACAATCTCAAAAGGTCCTTTCCAGCTTAGCAATAGCTTGTTGTTATCTGTTGGTAACAGGAGCAGAACTTTATCTCCTACATTCATAAAGCGTTGTTTTGCCCTCTTGTCATAATGATGCTTGTACACCTTACTAGCTTTACTTAGATTGTCCTGAACAAGTTTACAAGTTTCCTCTAGCTTGTTTCTCAAATCAACTACGTACTGGTAGGTGTTGTACACATCTCCCTTGTCACCTTTACCAGTCCACACATCTTTGAGCAAGCTAAGTGGGCCTTTCACTGTGCGGCCGTAAAGCAATTCAAAAGGTGCAAAGCCAGTACTTGCTTGAGGAGCTTCCCTGTATGCAAACAATGCTGCTGGCAGATACCTATCCCAGTTATTAGGACATTCCTGACACATTTTCTTTAACATTAATTTCAGAGTTCCATTAAATCTTTCGTTCAGTCCATTGGCCATTGGGTGATAAGGTGTTGTGAAAGACTGACGTACACTAATTAATCTACATACCTCTTTCATTAAGTTCGATGTGAACTGGGAGCCTCTGTCACTCAAAATCTCTTTTGGGAAACCTAACCTTGAAAATACTTCAATTAATGAATCTGCTATTCTCTCAGTAGTTATGTCAGGTAATGCTATTGCCTCAGGCCACCTTGTAGCATAATCAACAATTGTAAGTATATACCTATTACCTTTAGATGAAGCAGGGGAAATAGGTCCAACCAAATCTATGGCTATTTTCTGGAATGGGTAATTCATTATTGGCATTTTGCCTAGTGGAACCTTTGGCACTTTACCCTTTGGTATGGTTCGCTGGCAAACATCACAACTGCGGCACCACCTTCTAACATCCCCTGATATTCCTGGCCAATAGAAGCAAGACAGAATCCTATCTGCAGTTTTCTTACCTCCCAAATGTCCTCCTAATAAGCATTCATGGGCCAACTTCAGGATTGTCGACCTACGAACATAAGGAACTAACAACTGTTTTACCTCAGTCCCATTTCTCATACATACTTTATACCATAAGTCTCCCTCTTGACGCAGTTGTTGGTGGCTCGATCCCGACCTCTGGTGTTTCAGGAAACCCTCAAGTGTCGGATCAGCCTCCTGCTCCTCTTTGGTGATAGACAGCTCCTGTAGATTCCCCTCACCTGCAGTAGTTACCTTCAGTGGACGAAGCAGCTTCCCTCTAGCTTGTTGTCTCGTCACCACACCTCCTCCCAAGTCTGCAGAGGTCACTTCCATGTTGATGAAGGGGTCGACTTCCTGGTCCTCCTGGGTGTTTCCTGGGCAGTTACCCCCAGTCTCCTCACACATAGGAGTCGGATGTTGTAGTAGTTGTTCTCCAGGGATATCGTTATTCCTTACCATTCTAGGAACTCGATGTTCAGGTGGCAAGGCTCCTGGGATGTTACCAATAATTAAATCACAGATGGTATCCGTCATACAAGTTGCCTCCACAATACCAGAGTAGTATGGGGTCTCGATATTGACTCTGGCAACTGGACACACCCGTGCTGTGCGATCGATTAACAGGCACCTTTTTCTACCGCCTGTCAGCTGGTCAGGCTTGACGTACTTCATTTTTATGACCACTCCGGTGCACCCTGTGTCACGTAAGACTTCTACTCTTTGCCCATCAACGTAGCCGTACGTTACCCTTAAACCTGTCCCGATGGAACCCGAGCCAACAATAAGGGGAATCTTCTCACCGGTCGGTAAAGTCACTAGAGCAGGATCCTCCAAACAGGCACCAGTTTCCTCCTCTGTTACCTTCTCTCGTGTGGATCTTGGAACCTTCAAAAAAGTCCTACAATCTTTGGCAAAATGACCTTCACGTCCACACACAAAACACCGACGCTCCTGTCTTGAAAATGACTTCTGGATACTATGTGACGTGGCAGAGTCCTGTTTGGGAAACGACTTCTGGAAAGGGTGTGGAGTAGCTGGATCAGGTTTCCCTGGATTAGTCTCGTATCTTTGTTTCATTAGCTTGTTCGGTTTCCACATGGGTCCACCATGAGCTGCTAGGTATTGTTCAGTCAAACCTATCATATCTTTAAGCGTCTTGGGAGTTCGCTCCTTGAGAAATAACCTCAACTCACTATGGCACTTCCTGAGAAACTGTTCCTTCAACATCAAATCCTTTATATTTTCAAAAGTCTTTGTTATGCCAGACATCTCTATCCACCGATCGAAATACCTCTGTATTCGTGCTGAGAACTGGTTCACAGTTTCACCTTTCTCTGGACAGGAATCACGGAACTTGAGTCTGTAGCCTTCTTCGGTTAACATATACCGCTGTAGGATTGTTTTCTTCACTAGCTCATAATTAGAGGCTTCGTCACTAGGTAGACACACATACGCCATTAAAGCTTTTCCTGTAATCAATGTACTCAGGTTCACTGCCCAAATTTCCCGTTTCCACTGGTGTGCTTCAGCCTGTCTTTCAAAACGTTCCAAAAAAGCGTCAATATCATCACAAGTTTCGTCGAATTTCGGTAATTTAAGTTTTGGTACACCAGTATCTGGAGCTGGTATATGGCCGCTAGACCTCTGAGCCTGTTGTGCTTGTATGAAAGCAAGCTTGGCCTGTTCAATCGCCAGTTCCTTTTCTTTCAATTTCAGCTGGGTATCATTTTCTTTTTCTTTTAATTCCCTTTGTAGTTGTTCGTCTTGCCTATGCTCTACCCGTCTCTGTCTCTCTGCCTGGTACAAATTATTTACAAAGGCACGCAATTCTTCTCCCTCGTAGCCAAGACGTTCACCCAAGTTAAGAGATTCGTTCATTAAGTTATACTCACTCATCTTGCAATTCACAAATAAAGTCACTGATAAATTTCACAGTTCCCCTTGCGTAGCGCAATAATCTTCAGATATTCCCTCGATCACGCACCAAGTCTATCCCGGGTCTGGGCACCATTTGTCAAGTTCTTACGGGAGACTGGAGTGGTGACGGAGGAAAACGAACCAATTTCTGTATTTAGTTTACTTTTAAACAGAATTACACTGAGTATGTACAATATATACACTGTAAATATTAAGTTTCAACACTCTGGGGTCTCCAGTACAATTATAGGGTAATTGTATTACCTATGTCCATAAGTTGGGGGTCTCCCACAAACGGATCTCCTGGACACGGGGTCCTGTCCACCACGGGACTGTCGGCCTTCTGCCCAGTCTCCTGGATCCTATCCACCTCGTCTACTTGGTTGCCAGATGTAATGAATCATGGAACCGTTGAAGATTTGTCGAACAAATCAGCTTCGTCTACTCTAATACATATTACAATACAACAAACTACACCTAGGTATGAACAGAACACGAAAACTACAAATAAACAAGTTAACACACATTAGTAAAAAAAAACCCAGGACACTGACTAAGACCATTCCTTATATTAATTACCATCACCTATAACATTTATACAAACAACAATCAGAAACAGAAATATATGTGCTTACAAAACACCGAACCATTAATATCTATTTTCCTCTCTCTCTCTCTCCCTTCCCTCTTCTCATCTATTTTCCTTTCTCCCCTTCCCTTCCCTCCTCCCCTCCCCTTCCCTCCTTCCCCACATCTATATTTCTCTCTTTCCCCTCTTCTCCCATTCCATCTACTTCCCCCCCCCCCACCCAACCCCACCCTAACCCCCCATTACCCTCTGACTCCCATTAACTTAGTTACATCCACATTCATGACCCATCCCTTCCTTTCTCTCTCTCTCTCTCTCTCTCTCTCTCTCTCTCTCTCTCTCTCTCTCTCTCTCTGTTTATCTGTCTGTATGTCTGATTATCTGCGTATCTATCAATCTATCAGTGTCTTTGTTATTTGGCGAAAGTCAAGTATGTTGCTCTATGATCGTGTGTGTGTGTGTGTATGTCTGTAGCTTGGTGGTCTACAGGTCGCAATTCTTGTCCGATTTTGCTGAAATTTTCACCACAGGTATATAGGCATCAACACATCTAGGTCACCTATTGTTTTTCAAGGTCAAAAGAAAAAAATCAAGGTCAAAATTATAAAAAAAAATGAAAATTGATAAAACCACAATAATTTCGGTTGTAGTGATCTGATTTTGATCAGACTTTATCTGTAATAATATATGTTCATTTCTGCTTCTAATGGTACTTGAGCGATGGCCGTATTCATAAAACTCGCGATTTGAGCATTAGGACGAAAATCAAGGGGTTTGAATTTTCAGGTGAATTTGTGCACATGTGTTTTGGTGACTGTAGGACTCACTTCACTTCACTTCACTTCTGGTCCCATGTCGACGACATTACTAACACAGGTAGAATGTACAATGCTGATCTCACCTATTGACTTTCAAGGTCAAATGTCAAAGGTCAAGGTCAAAATTGTCTAAAAAATAAAATATTGAAAATGGCTATAACTTGGTGTCTGTTCAATTGATTGTCAACAACACCTTTACTTGAATCCAATATAGCTTCTTCTACTTCAAGGTCGAATGTCAAGACTGAAGGTGACAATTGTCAATGTATAACATGAAATACCGAACCCTTTCTAAACTGGTCTATGTTAATTTCCATGCTTCTTCCTCCCCTTCTCTCTCTTCCCTCACATGCTTCTTCCTCCACTACCAGTACCTCCCCTACCTCCCCTTCTCTCTCTTCCCTCCTCTCCTCCCCCCCCCCCCACCATCACCTTCCACCCTCCATGGCACCTCTGACCTCTGGTGGTGGAAATTACACTAAATTGGGTTTTGTCTTATTTGATCACTGGAGTAAAGTCACTCAACTAACTCTCTCTCTCTCTCTCTCTCTCTCTCTCTCTCTCTACCTTTACAATCACCTCTCTCCCTCCTCCCTCCCCCCCTCCTCTCTTCCTTCCCTCCCCCCCCCCTCTCTTCCTTCCTTCCCTCCCTCCTTTTTCTCTCCTTTAAGCTGCATAATGTTCAGCTTAAACTTGCGAATGAGGGGCTATTAACAGAGCAAGGAGAACCTAGTACCAATGAAGAAGAGGAAGAGGAAGAAGGAGGAGGAAGAAGAAGGAGGAGGAAGAGGAAGAAGAAGGAGGAGGAAGAAGGAGGAGGAAGAGGAGGAGGAAGAGGAGGAAGAAAAGAGAAGGAGAAAGAGGAAGAAGAGAAAGATAGATAGAGAAAAAAGGAAAATGAGAGAGAGAGAGAGAGAGAGAGAGAGAGAGAGGTGGGGGGGGGGAGAAAGAGAGAAGTGTTTTGATTGAAAGACAAAAGAGAAAGCTTAGAAGACCAACTGAAAATAATGTATTGTGTGTGTGTGTGTTTGTGTGTAAATGTCAGTATAAATAAAAATGTGTGTGTAAATAATGAATGTGTGTGTATGTGCGTAACTTAAGAGAACCACAAATCCATATGTGACTGTCTTTACACACACACACACACACACACACACATATATATATATATATATATATATATATATATATATATATATATATATATATATATATATATATATATATATATATATATATATATATATATATATATATATAATTAATATTTCATCTTAAAAGTTTTCTTCTTCAGTCTTCACAGATCCCTCCGCTAATTAATCTCTCACTTTTTCTCCTCCCCCTCCTTTTCTCTTTCTTTCCCTCTCTCTCCTTCCCTCCCTCCCTCCCTCTCTTTCGTTTCCTCCTTTCCTCCTCTCTCTCTCTCTCCCTCAGTTCCAACCCTCTCTCCCTCCTCCTCTCTCTCTTCCTTCCTTCTTTCTCACCTTCATATGATTTGATATTTATCACATTATTAACTAATTATTACATTTCATATCATACTAACTTCACTAACATAATATTTCACACCATCTATCTACATACCAATCTATCTATCTATCTATCCATTTCTCTCTCTCTCTCTCTCTCTCTCTCTCTCTCTCTCTCTCTCTCTCTCTCTCTCTCTCTCTCTCTAAGATTTTCTGCGTTCGTTCATTTTTCACTGCTCGCCTAATTTATCTTTCTCCAACCTCCCCCTCCCTCCCTCCCTCTTCACCTTCCCCCTCACCTCCCCCTCCTCCCTCACCTCCCCCCCCTCCCTCTTCACTTCCCCCTCCTCCCTCTTCACCTTCCCCTCCTCCCTTATCTCCTCTCACTTCCTATCTCTCTTTTCCTTTCTTACCTCTCTCCTTCCCCCATCCCTTCATTCTTTCACCTCCCTTACCCCTTCTCCCTCCTTCCATCCTTCTCTTTCCTCACTTCCCTTTTTATCCATCCCCCTCTCTTTCTTTCTTCCTTCTCCTTCCTTCTTTCTTCTTCTCATCTTCATTACCAGTTAATTATTCTTCTATTTTTATTTCATTTTCTTTTGACATTTTCTCTTCATGTTTTCTCATTCATGTTTTACCAACTTGATTAGAATATGTTTCTTTACACACACACACACACACACTAAATACAATAAAAATGCAGTAGTGATAATGAAAATAATGATGATGATAATAATAATAAAAATAATAATAATAATAATAACAACAAGAATGATAACAGCAACAAAACTAATAGAAATAATACTAATAATAATAACAATAATAATAATAATAATAATAACAATAACAATAGTAATAATAATACTAATAATAATAATAATAGTAATAATAATACTAATACTAATAATAATAATACTAATACTACTACTAATAATAATAATAATAATAATAATAATAATAATAATGTGATACAATAGGTTCAATACTAACATGGTGGATGCATTTAATTAAAGTGATTAATTTACCATAACTATATTATTCACTCTATCATTATATTTACTATTATTACATTATTATATATCCTCTTATTCCTTCATTCTATCTTCTCTTATTCCCTCATTCTATTCTTATACTCAGTCTTTCCTTCTAATTCTTATTCCCTCCTTCAGTCTCCTCTTTTTCCCTCTTTCTATCCTAATTTTCTTCCATCTCGTCTATTTCCTTCCTTCCATCTCCTCTTATTCCGCTTTCCTTTCTAATTATCTTCAATCTTTATTCCTTCTTTCCATCTTTATTCCTTCTTTCTATCCTTATTCCCTTCATTCATCATCTCTCTCCTTCCATCCTAATTTACTTCTATCTTTATTCCTTCCTTCCATCTTTATTCCTTCTTTTATCTTCCTTCCTTCCTTCTCATTGCTGTTATCTTTGTATCTGCTATTCCTCTCTTCTCTTCTTCCTCTTTATCTAGTTTTCCTTATGTCTATGTTCGTTTCTACTATTTCCTTATTCTTACTTTTATTATAATAATTATCTCACCTACTTTATCTTCATTATTTACTTTAGTTATTATTATTTTTAGTTTCTCTTCCATTTAGTTTCTCTCTAATTCCTTCTTTCTCTATCTCTCTCCCTTTCCTCCTTCCATCTGTTTCTCTTTCTTCCTTGCTTTCTTATCTACTTCCCTCCCTCCCTTTCTATTTTATCTCCCCTCCCTATCTTATTCCCTATCTTACCTCCCTCCTTGCCTTCCTTCCGATTAGGCTTACACACACACACACACACACACACACACACACACACACACACACACACACACACACACACACACACACACACACACACACACACACACACACACACACACACACACACACACACACACACACACACACACACACACACACACACACACACACACACACACAAAATTGAGAATATGAAATCTGGTTGAAAAAATCTTATACTCCTGAGAATAAAAGAAAGGAAGGAAGGAAGGAAGGAAGGAAGGAAGGAAGGAAGGAAGGAAGGACAAATATAGATGTTCTGAAAATAACCTGAAGGTGAAGAAAGAGGAGGAGGAGGAAGTAGAGAAAGAGGAAGAAGTGGAGGAAGAGGAAAAGGAGGATAAGAAAGGAGGAGGAGGAGGGAGAGGAAGAGAAGGAGGAGAAAGATGTGGAGGAAGAGGAGGGGAGGAGAAGAGAGGAAGAAGTGGAGGAGAAGGAGGAAGAGAAGAAAGAGGAGGAGGAGGAGTAGGAGTAGGAGTATAAGGATGGAGTGGTTGTGTGTAATGTATAGGTGATGGTGTGAAGGTATTTTTGGATACACTAATTATGGAAACTTGATATTGTGTGTGTGTGTGTGTTGGGAGAGAGAGAGAGAGAGAGAGAGAGAGAGAGAGAGAGAGAGAGAGAGAGAGAGAGAGAGGGAAGGAAAGAAGATCTCACTAATGACTTGTTTGTAGAGGTAAGGTCACATCACTCTCTCTCTCTCTCTCTCTCTCTCTCTCTCACACACATCTACTTCACTTTACACTTTCTTATACAATCTCTCTCTCTCTCTCTCTCTCTCTCTCTCTCTCTCTCTCTCTCTCTCTCTCTCTCTCTCTCTCTCTCTCTCTCTCCACAAAATCTCCCCTTCCCTCACCTCACCCAAGAAAAAGAAATAAAATAATATAAAAAGAAAGACAAGAACAGAATTGTATAAAATGGTGTTGTAAGAAAATGTTGACAAAAGTGTGTTACCTCCACAACACAACACAACACACATACATACATACATACACAACACAACACAACACACATACATACACAACACAACACACATACATACATACACAACACAACACAACACAACACAACACACATACATACACAACACAACACACATACATACATACACAACACAACACAACACAACACACATACATACACAACACAACACACATACATACATACATACACAACACAACACAACACAACACACATACATACATACATACACAACACAACACAACACAACACACATACATACACAACACACATACATACACAACACAACACACGACACAACACAACACAACACAACACACATACATACATACACAACACAACACAACACAACACACATACATACATACACAACACAACACAACACAACACAACACAACACAACACATACATACACAACACAACACAACACAACACAACACAACACAACACAACACAACACAACACATACATACACACACAACACAACACAACACAACACATACATACACAACACAACACAACACAACACATACATACACAACACAACACAACACAACACATACATACACAACACAACACAACACCTACATACACACACAACACAACACATACATACACAACACAACACAACACAACACATACATACACACACAACACAACACAACACAACACATACATACACAACACAACACAACACATACATACACACACAACACAACACAACACAACACATACATACACAACACAACACAACACAACACATACATACACACACAACACAACACAACACAACACATACATACACACACAACACAACACAACACATACATACACAACACAACACAACACATACATACACACACAACACAACACAACACAACACAACACATACATACACACACAACACAACACAACACATACATACACAACACAACACAACACATACATACACACACAACACAACACAACACACATACATACACAACACAACACAACACAACACATACATACACAACACAACACAACACATACATACACAACACAACACAACACATACATACATACACAACACAACACATACACACATACATACACACATACATACACAATACAACACAACACACACATACATACATACACAAAACACAATTGGTTCTGGTCTGGATAAAATGGATACAATGTTGCCAGATAAAAAGTGAAGGAAGGAGGAGAATGGAAATAGGAAAAGAAAATAATATATGAATCCAATATAGGGTGATAAAAATGTGTTTGAGAGAGAGAGAGAGAGAGAGAGAGAGAGAGAGAGAGAGAGAGAGAGAAAAACTACCTAAGAAAGAGTAAAGTGATGTGTGTGTGTGTGTATGTGTGTGTGTGTATATACAGTAACACATTATTACCTTGGTCAGGTTGTGAAGGTCTTGTCTATTGTTCACCATCGTTACACTCTGAAAAAAAGTAAAAAAAAAAAAAATATGAGAATGATAAATTGTCTATGCAAAATTTGTGTGTGTAAACCCAATGTTGTCCCCCTCGTTACCCCTCACAAAAATATATACATAAATAAATTAATAAATAAATAAATGAAAAAATGAAAAAATAATATAATTCTATTAATTTTTTTATGCTATATTTCTGGATTATTTCATTACCTATTTCTCCCTAACCTAACCTGATCAGATCTGACCTAACCTAACCTAACCTAACAAACCTCAATCCATCCCATCCCGTCCTATCCAACCTCACCCTAACCTAACCCAACCTAACCTAACCCAACCCAACCTAACCTAACCCAACCCATTCTGTCCTACATAACCTACTGTAACCTAACCCAATCTATCCTGTATTTTCCAAACCTAACCTAACCTCAATTAAATAAAACTTAACCCATTCAACCTTATATCATCTTATCCTAACCTAATCTAACCTCAATTAAATTAAACTTAATCCATTCAACCTTATATCATCTTATCCTAACCTAACCTAACCTCAATTAAATAAAACTTAACCCATTCAACCTTATATCATCTTATCCTAACCTAACCTAACCTCAATTAAATTAAACTTAATCCATTCAACCTTATATCATCTTATCCTAACCTAACCTAACCTCAATTAAATAAAACTTAATCCATTCAACCTTATATCATCTTATCCTAACCTAACCTAACCTCAATTAAATTAAACTTAATCCATTCAACCTTATATCATCTTATCCTAACCTAACCTAACCTCAATTAAATAAAACTTAATCCATTCAACCTTATATCATCTTATCCTAACCTAACCTAACCTCAATTAAATTAAACTTAATCCATTCAACCTTATATCATCTTATCCTAACCTAATCTAACCTCAATTAAATTAAACCTAACCCTTTCAACCCTATATAACCCATTCTATATTCAGACATATGAATATGAATATAAAAACTTGTTTAACAAATGAGAGAGTGAGAGCGAGAGCCAGTAGGGTGGACTAGAGAGAGAGAGAGAGTGAGAGTGAGAGAGAGCGAGAGCCAGTAGGATGGACTAGAGAGAGAGAGAGAGTGAGAGAGAGACAACCCTCCTGAGCCAATAGGGTGGACTAAATTTAATTCTGTATATACATGATCCTTGTATACAGTATATGTCACTGACTCAGAAACTTGTATTGAAATTATGTAAATCTTGGATGCAGTGAGAGGCATGTAAACATTGTGTGTGTGTGTGTGTGTGTACTGTGGTCGTATATATATATATATATATATATAGTGTGTGAGTGTGTGTGTGTGTGTGTTGGGGGGGGGGGGAAGGTGCTGAGGAAGGCTTCGTTGAAATTTAGATTGATTCAATTTTCTGACTGATAGCAGGAGAGAGAGAGAGAGAAAGAAAATGTTTGAGAAAAAGGATGTTTGAAAGAAAAATAGTCGGTGAGAGAGAGAGAGAGAGAGAGAGAGAGAGAGAGAGAGAGAGAGAGAGAGTTGATGTAAGGGGTGTGAACGTGAGATAAGAAAGGCGATCATTAAAAGTGTATTGGGAACGTGAGGAAAGAGTGGAAAGGAGGAAAGAAGGAAGGGAAGGAGGGGAGGGAAGGTAGGGGAGGGAAAGAGAGAAGGGAAGGGAAGGGAAGGAGAGAAGAAAGGTAGGGAGGTAGGGAAGGGAGAAAAGGAGAGAGGGGAAGGAAGGAGAGAAGGATTGAGAGGAAGGGGAGAGGGGAAAGTCTCTCTCTCTCTCTCTCTCTCTCTCTCTCTCTGAACACACACAGCAGTATACCCCCCCCCCTCCTACACGTACACATTCCAATATAAATCCCATTTCCAATATAACCCTACCTCCCCACATACTCACACACACACACACCTTCTCTCCAACTCACACACATATACCTTCTCTCCGACACACACACACACACACACACACACACCTTCTCTCCAACTCACACACATATACCTTCTCTCCGACACACACACACACACACACACACACCTTCTCTCCAACTCACACACATATACCTTCTCTCCGACACACACACACACACACACACAAACACCTTCCCTCCAACTCGCATACAGTATACCTTCTCTCCGACACACACACACACACATACACACTTCTCTCCAACACACACACATACACACACACACACACACACACACACATACACAAGTTAATAACCTTGAATGATTAAATAAAGTAATATAAAGTAAGGTGAAGGCTGACTACATTACAACATGACACTGTAATATTTCAACAAGAACAATTTGTAACAACTACTGTATATATAATTTGTACAGAGTATTGTATGTTTGGGAAAATTTTTGGTGAAAGTAAGAAGAAGAAGAAGATTTAGGGCTTTATGCCTATAATAATAATAATAATAATATTATTATTATTATTATTATACCTATGGACTCGTGTTGGTCATTAAGTCTCCTATATATATGTTGTAGTCAGATAATTGGAGGTTAATGAGTCCTTCAAATATTGCCATGAAACATTAGCTATAGGGAAGGAGGTTGTTTTGTGACATGGTGAGGAGGAATCAGAAGCCTCCAATGTTCATACATGATCACAGGATTATTAAGGCAGTCAGTATTGTTACATCAACATAGGAAAAACATTAATGTACCTTTAACTAAAGTAAGAGTTAATAATATTATTGTTACATCAACATAGGAAAAACATTAATGTGTCTTTAACTAAAGTAAGAGTTAATAATATTATTGTTACATCAACATAGGAAAAACATTAATGTATCTTTAACTAAAGTAAAAGTTAATAATATTACAGTAGATTGTCAGTTATAACACCAAGATATAAAAATATAAATACAGAAGAAATATTTTGTAGGAAATGTAGAAGTAATGTTGTGGGAGATAAATTTCACATAATGTTGATAAATTATGTCCTATGGAAAATATTATTGAACTGTTAAACAGAAACTTTACATCTTATTATGGAAAATATTATTGAACTGTTAAACAGATACTTTATATCTTATTATGGAAAATATTATTATTGAACTGTTAAACAGATACTTTACATCTTATTATAGAATTATATAATACAACATTAAGAAATCCTGAGCAAAATAAACTAAGTTTGAATCTGAATCACACACCGTCTCTCTAACACACACACACACACACACACACACACCTTCTCACCACTCACCAGCAAACACACACACCGTCTCACCAGCATACACACACACACACACACACACAAGCACCCACGGCGTAGTCGTGGGTGGCGAAGCCAGTGCTTGTCTTCACAATTATTTTATGGTTCCTGCACCAACCCCATTTGATTATATTGATAAATTCAGTGTCAAAAGGCCAAGGAGGAACCATAAGATAATAGTGAACATGTAAAACGTTACTTAAAATTGAAGCACAATTATATAAAAAAAAATATATATATAATTTTTTTTTTTTTTTTTTTTATAATTTTTTTTTTTTATAATTTTTTTTTATATAAATTTTTTTTTTATAATTTTTTTTTATATATTTTTTTTATATTAAATTTTTTTTTATATATTTTTTTTTTATATATATTTTTTTTATATAAACTTTTTTTATATATTTTTTTTTATATAATTTTTTTTTTTATAAAAAATTTTTTATAAAAAAAAATTTATATAAATTTTTTTTACATAAAATTTTTTTACATAATTTTTTTTTATATAAATTTTTTTTATATATTTTTTTTTTTTACATAAAAATTTTTACATAATTTTTTTTTATATAAAAAAAAAATTATATAATTTTTTTTTTATAATTTTTTTTTTATATAATGTTTTTTTTATATATTTTTTTTTTATACAAGCACTGGCTTCGTCAGCCACGGCTACGCCGTGGGTGCTTTTGCCTGCGGCGCTGCTCGCTTCGCTCACCCCGCCCCACGCCCCCGCCCCCACCCCACGCCCCCCGCCCCCACCCCACGCCCCCGCCCCCACCCCACGCCCGCACTCCCACCCCCACCCCACCACCCCCACGCCCCCACCCACACCCACCCCCCTACCCCACGCCCCCACCCACACCCACACCCCTACCCCACGCCCCCACCCCTACCCCACCAATATAATTATTGACATCTTCACTACCTACCTACCACCCACATCTTACCTACCTACCTACATACCACCCACATCTTACCTACCTACCTACATACCACCCACATCTTACCTACCTACCTACATACCACCCACATCTTACCTACCTACCTACATACCACCCACATCTTACATACCTACCTACATACCACCCACATCTTACCTACCTACCTACATACCACCCACATCTTACCTACCTACCTACATACCACCCACATCTTACCTACCTACCTACATACCACCCACATTTTACATACCTACCTACATACCACCCACATCTTACCTACCTACCTACATACCACCCACATCTTACATACCTACCACCCACATCTTACCTACCTACCACCCACATCTTACCTACCTACCACCCACATCTTACCTACCTACCACCCACATCTTACCTACCTACCACCCACATCTTAACTACCACCCACCCATATAATTATTGACATCTTCACTACCTACCTACCACCCACATCTTACCTACCTACCTTCCACCCACATCTTAACTACCACCCACCCACCCACATCTTACCTACCTACCACCCAAATTTTACCTACCTACCACCCACATCTTACCTACCTACCTCTCTGCCAAATATAAAGGGCAATGTCTCTTGTATCTCTAGGGAGTAGTGAAGATGCCACATTTTATAGTAAAATCGTTAAAAATTGTATAAATTTGCATAAATTAGCGTTTTTGAAGTTTTGAAAGTTGCAATTTTTAATATACATTGATGTTAGACGAACGACACGAGATCATGATTCGTGACGTGCTCGACCGTGTGGACAAGCCTTTATAGTGCATGATTATGATAAATTTCACTCTATTTTCACACCAGAAATTGGTCATAAATCCATTAAAGCATACTCATAAGTTGGTTAAACTTTACCTATTAATATGATTATACCCTCCAAAAAGCACAACATAGAACTAGCAAAGAAATTGTGAAACAAATTGTGAAACAAATTGGGTAAAATCATTATGTTTTACTTTTTTTAAGCATTTAATGACAGTGAACTCACTGATGTTCGTTTTAAAGTTAATGGAAATATTACGCCATCACAGTGTCAATGTTAGATATACCGTATTGTCGATTCTTTCAATAATAATAATAATAATATATCTAGTTGATGGTATTATGATCATGTGTTGCTTGGAGAACT
>JAWZYT010004707.1:45000-50000 GCA_034508575.1 Petrolisthes manimaculis
ATATATATATATATACACATTATATATAATACACATCATTATTTACACCAAGAAGATGAGAAACAGAAAACACAAAAAACAAAACCATAGGATAAATGCAAAACAAAATAACAAAATTAAAGTTAAAAAAAGTAGAACACTAATTAGGACGAGGGTAAAACTTTGTACCCCCCTCCCCCCCTCCTATAACACCCTGCCCCCCCTCTCCCCCTCCCTCCTTTAACACCCTGCCCCCTCCCCTTCCTCCCTCCCTCCTTTAACACCCTGCCCCTCCCCCCCTAATAATTTGGGTCCAACAGGTCTGGGTTCTACAAAATGGTGGCGATATATGCAATCCAATCTGACATCAATTTCACTACTTTTTTATGGGTCCCCTCCAACCCCCCCCCCTTACCCCCCCTTACCCCCTTGTCCTATCCACCCCTCAAGCTCACACTGACTCCCATTTCCTATCCCCTCCCCCCCTCCACCCCCTCCCCACTCACCCCCTCCACACTCACCCCCTCCCCACACACACACACCCACACCCACATACACACACTCCACCTACCAGTTCTGTGAATGTGTGTCCAATAAAAGAGAGAGAGAGTGGGAGAGTGAGAGTGAGTGAGTGGGGTGAGTGAGGAGAGGGGGGAGGAGGGAATAAAAGAGAGGGCGGGAGGGAGAGTGAGTGAGTGAGTGAGTGGGGTGGGTGAGGAGAGGGGGGAAGAGGGAATAAAAGAGAGGGTGGGAGAGAGTGAGTGAGTGAGTGGGGTGGGTGAGGAGAGGGGGGGTGAGGAGAGGAGGGGAGGAGTAGGAGGGAAGAGGGATGTGGTATTTAAGAGGAAGAAGAGTAGGAGGGATGTGAGGGAGGGGAAGGAGAGATGGGAGAGGGAATTGAAGAAAGGAGAGAGAAAGAGTAAAGAAAAGGAAAGAGGTAAAGACGTGAAAAGATGTAGAGAGAAAGAGAGGAGAAGAAAGATGTAGAGAGAAAGAAAGGAAGGGAAAGATGTAGAGAGGAAGGGAAAGATGTAGAAAGAAAGATAAGAATTGAAAAATGGAGAGAAAATAGAGGAAAAAGATGGAAAGAGAAAGAGGAGATGGATGGAGAGAGAAAGAAGAGGGTAAGAGGGAGAGAGAAAGAAGAGGGTAAGAGGGAGAGAGAAAGAGAAGGATAAAATGGAGAGAGAAAGAAGAGGATAAGAGGGAGAGATAAAGAGGAGGATAAGAGGGAGAGAGAAAGAGGAGGATAAGAGGAGAGAGAAAGAGGAGGATAAAGATGGAGAGAGAAAGAGCAACACATTAATATTAATTTCATGTTAATTTCTGAGAGATAAATAAATAATATATTAATTCTTGACACATAACGATAATAATTAAAATATATGATTAAACATATTATAAAATGAATATAGATATAATATAAATTAAAATATAATAAGTACTGGTAAATATATAAAAGAATAATAATATCTATCAATAAATAAATAAAAGAATAATAATATCTATCAATAAATAAATATAAAATTACGGAACCAAAAATCCGATATTTAAATTGGGCGAGGGAAAGATGACCCCCCCCCATTAACCCTCCCCCCCCCCATGAAAAAATGTATAAATGTATGTTAAAAAACACGTGTATGAAAAAGTATTAAGAGAGAAGAATGGGAAGAAGGGAAGGGAAGAAAAATATGAATGGAACCAAAATACAATGGACAAGAATAAGAAAAAAATGGTGATGAAAATGTAGATAGGAAAAATGTGATAAAAAGGTGGATATGAAAAAATGAGTGATGAAAATGTGGATAGGGAAAATGTGGTGAAAATGTGGATAAGAAGAATAGGTTATAAAGATGTGGATAGGAAAAAATGTGATGAAAATGTACATAGGAAAAAATGTGATAAAAATGTGGATAGGAAAAATGTGATAAAATTTATATATAGTTTTTAACCTTGCATTCAACACTTTAGTTAGCATTGTTTGGTCTACAACACACACACACACACACACACACACACACACTGTTTTCATGGATGTCTGTTTGATGTGTGTTGTTGTTGTTGTTGTTGTTGTTCTCGCATTGACTGTTTCTCACACTCACTCACTTTCAGTTACTCACTCTATCTTCTTCACTGTCACACACACCCCACTCTCTCTCTCTCTCTCTCTCTCTCTCTCTCTCTCTCTCTCTCTCTCTCTCTCTCTCTCTCTCTCTCTCTCCTACTGAGCCTGGCACTGTACATAAAGCTGAGAATCATTAACAAAGGTAGTACTGATGACAACCTAACCTAACCTAACCTAACCTAACCTAACCTAACCTAACCTAACCTAACCTAACCTGACCTAACCTAACCTAACCTAACCTAACCTAACCTAACCTAACCTAACCTAACCTAACCTAACCTAACCTGACCTAACCTAACCTAACCTAACCTAACCTAACCTGACCTGACCTGACCTAACCTAACCTAACCTAACCTAACCTAACCTAACCTAACCTAACCTAACCTAACCTAACCTAACCTAACCTAACCCTATACCTAACCCTATACCTAACGTAACGTAACGTAACGTAACGTAACGTAACGTAACGTTTAGTAAAGATGGTGGTGGTGGAGGAATGGTGGAGGTAGTGAAGGAGAAGGTGATGGTGGAAGAAGAAGAGGTGGAGGAGGGATAATAGTAGTAGTAGCAATAGTAATAATAGTAGCAATAGTAATAATAGTAGTAGTAATGATAGTAGTATTAACAGTAGTAGTAGTAGTAGTAGTAGTAATAATAATAGTAGCAATAGTAATAATTGTAGTAGTAATGATAGTAGTATTAACAGTAGTAGTAGTAGTAGTAGTAATAATAATAGTAGCAATAGTAATAATTGTAGTAGTAATGATAGTTGTATTAACAGTAGTAGTAGTAGTAGTAATAGTAGTAGTAGTAGTAGTAATAGTAATAACAATACCGTAGCAGGGAAGGTACACAAACCATTCTAACTGACTACTCTCTCTCTCTTTTCCATTTTTCTTTTCATCTTTCTCTTTCCTTGACACGCATTCCGTTGTTCCTCCCCTCCTGTTGCTCCTCCCTCCCCCCCTCACCCCATACCCCCTCCCCCCTCCCCCTTATCACTCGCTGAGGGGGAGAGACTAAGACAAAGAAACCTACACCACACACACACACACACACACAGACAGGAGATACAGCCATCCATTCACACACACACACACACACACAAAGAGAGAGAGAAAATGTGTGTGTGTGTGTGTGTGTGTGTGTGTGTATAGCAACATTGATATTATTGACAAGGTTGAATGGTTCTCATTATCCTGACCATTCATTCATTCATTCAATAGTTCATTCACTCACTCATGACGTCATTCATTCATTCATTCATTTATTTATTGATCACGAGGATATTCATTCATTTACTTCATTTATTTACTTCTTTCACTATTGACATCTCATATTGACGTTGTGTGTGTGTGTGTGTAATTGTGTGTGTGTGTGTGTGTGTGTGTGTGTGAGGGAGGGAGTGAAGGCAGACAAGGTAGGAAGGGAGAGAATACAAGTACTAAGGGAGAAGGGAAGAGAGAAAGACGAAATAAAACAGGAGTAGGAGAAGGAGGAAGAGAAGACAAGAATGAAAGAGTAAAGGAGGAGGAGGAAGAAATAATAGAGGAGGAATAGGAGGAGGAAGAAAGGAGAGAAGAGAAGACAAGAAAGAGAAAGAAAAGGATGATGAGAGGATAAAATGAGGGTTAGAGAGAGAGAGAGAGAGAGAGAGAGAGAGAGAGGATGAGGAATAAGAGATAGTTATGGTGGGAGAGGAAAGGTTGGATGTTGTTATCAGAGAGAGAGAGAGAGAGAGAGAGAGAGAGAGGAGAGAGAGAGAGAGAGAGAGAGATAATGGGGATAAAGATAGGAAGGAAGGAAGCAAGAATAGTGAGAAAGGAAGGAAGGAATGAGATAGGGAGGAAAGTGTACGAAGGAGGAAGAGGAGTAGAGAAGGAGAGAAAATGGAGGAGAGTTTGGATAAAAATGTGAAAACAATAATTGAGAACTGGAAGGAAAGGAAAGAATGGGAAGAGAAAAGAAAAAGAAGGAAGGGAAGAGGAAGGAAAGGGAAGGAAAATAATAGAGGCAGATTGGGAGTAAAGGAAAGGAAGGAAGAGAAAGAAGAGGAATAAAGGGAAGGGAAAGAAGGAATAAAGGGAAGGAAAGTAAGGAAAGGAAGAGGAATAAAGGAAAGGATGGGGAGAAAGATAATGAATAAAGGAAAGAGAAGGAAAGAAAGGATGGGAAGGAAGAGGAATAAAGGAAAGGGAAAGGAAGGAATAGAAGGAGAGAGAGAGAGAGAGAGAGAGAGAGAGAGAGCAGAGAGAGAGAGAGGGTTAGGGGTGGAGGGTTAAGGAATGTAATAAGTGAGAGGAGAGAGGGAGGAAAGTGGAGTTCCTTGACATTACTCACTCACTCACTCATTCTACACTCACTCACTCATCTCATTATTTACTCACCTCATTCTACACTCACTCACTCATCTCATTCTACACTCACTCACTCATCTCATTATTTACTCATTCATTCACACACTCACTCACTTTATTCACTCACCCACCCACCCACTCATTCATTCATTCACTTCATTAATCAGATAGATAGATATGTAGATAAATTGATAGATATACAGATTCCTAGATAATGTGTTTACGTATGATAATAAGTAAATAAATAAATGAAAATACAATGGAGACTATTATTATTATTAGTTTTATTTATTTTCATTTATTTTATTATCATTATAATTATTATTATCATTATTATTATTATATTTATTTTTATTATTATTATCATTATTATTATATTTATTTTTATTTATTTTATCATTAACTATTATTATTATTTTATTTTATTTATTTTATTATTATTATTATCATTATTATTATTAAAATTATTATTATTATCATCATTGTATTATTATTATTATTATTGTTCTATCTTCATCAATAGTAAATTATTGAGTGTG
>JAWZYT010004707.1:52500-55505 GCA_034508575.1 Petrolisthes manimaculis
AAGAAGTGAGAGAGAGTGAGAGAATGGGAGGGAGAGTTGGAGGAAGAGAGGGGAAGGGTATAGGGAGGGTGGGAGAGAGGTAGGAAGGAGAAATGGAGGTAAAGAGGAGGAGAAGAGAGGAGAGAATAGGAAGAGGTGAGAGGGAAGAAGTGAGAGAGAGTGAGAGGAGGAATACAAAGGAAGTACAGACAACAGGAGGTCCATAGTCACCTTTTATGAGGTGATCTGTTTATATATGTTAATGTTTACTATGTGTTGAAGGTAAGGTGAGGTGATCTGTTTATATATGTTAATGTTTACTATGTGTTGAAGGTAAGGTGAGGTGATCTGTTTATATATGTTAATGTTTACTATGTGTTGAAGGTAAGGTGAGGTGATCTGTTTATATATGTTAATGTTTACTATGTGTTGAAGGTAAGGTGAGGTGATCTGTTTATATATGTTAATGTTTACTATGTGTTGAAGGTAAGGATAGATAAAGGACAAGGGCTCCTCCCCACCCACCACTACCACCGGTAATTCCGGTTGGAAAAACAGGTAAAAAAAAACCTTGCTCATTAACCCCTCCGCGACGGGATAACTATGGATAGCCATTTTGTCAGTCCGGGGCTAGTCTTATTTTCCCTACTGCCTGGCCGGGCGCTTTTGGCCGATTTTTCCAAAATCGCTCTATTCACTTACTCTGTACGTCTAAACTACGATACTGAACAACTTAAATTTGGTCTTGTTTGCACCATCAACTCTTCCTCTTTCCAATAAAACCAACCCCAGCTCTCTACAACTCTCCGTTGCCGAGAAATTAAGTGAGGAATGAAGGGTACTTTCTCGTGTGAGCGTGGTTGTGTGTTCGCTTAGGTGGAGTGGCTCTGACGACACTGAACGCGGCCCGCGCGGGTGGCAGTCAGTGTTGTAAGTAAGCATGGCGCAACACAGAATCGGACACGCACGAGAAATCTAATCCACATCCATCCATGTTTACAGTCAGTAACACACTGACTGACGATGGTGATTTGTAGGGATGGTGGTGAAGTATAGCCAAGTAAAAAAAAAAACCCGCCAAATTGGGCTCGCAAATGCCGACATTGGCAATAGCGGTGCTTCATCCCGCCCGGTCACCACATGGCAGGGGTGTAAGACACCACCCGGGTGCTTCCTGGGGCCGTCTATGACCGCGGTCCGGACGTTAAGGGTTAATAAAGAACACAAGAAAATAAGAAAAAAAATTAGCACACTACAATCCTTTTTCTTGAGAATATTTATCGAGGCGTTTGTTTAAATTGTTTCTACTATATTCGCTGCTACTACAGATGCCGGGAGTTTATTCCAATAGTTTACGACTCTGATATTGAAATAGTTCTTTCGCCAGTTCAGTGTTAAAACGTTGTCCTTTAAGCTTAAAACTATCATTTCTCATTCCAGACTGGGGACAGAGCTGGAATAAATTTTCATATTTAATTTGATCCAAGTTTTTAAGGATTTTAAAAGTTTTGATAAGGTTGCCACGTATTCTACGTTTTTCAAGAGAGAACATGTTGTATATTTAGAGATTAGTCTGCATTCTAAGTCGTTGATGTATATCAAATATAGTCAATCTGATGCTTCACCATTAATTATGACTCGTTGTCGGTGGTTTGATAGCCAATCTCCAATCCATGTACACAACTGTTCCACCAAGTCATGTGCTTTTAACTTTAATAATAGTCGTTTATGTGGTACTGTGTTAAACACTTTCTGAAAGTCTAAATATATAATATCAGTTGGCACTTTTTCATCTGCATTACAACTTATGTAGTTAAAAAACTGGAGTAAATTTGTTAGACAAGATCTGTTGTTATGGAAGCTGTGTTGAGAATCCAGAATTAAGTTCTGTTCATCTAGATGTCATACTATTTTATCTCAAAGTTTGTCCAATATTTTTATTACAACAGATGTTAAGGTTATTGTGCGTTAGTTTCCAACATGACTTTTAATTACCTTTGTAAATATAAGAGTTACATTGACTTAGTGACTTATTATTACCTTTCTTAAATATAGGAGTTACATTGACTTTCTTCCAAAGGACTGGTACTTTATATTTACTTAATGACTTATTATATATTATTTTTAAAGGTTATAAAACTTCTCTATTGACATACAGGTAATGTCATAGAGAGTAATGGTGATAGAGAGAGAGAAGGGAGGGAAAGTGGGGAGGAGAGGGAGAGAAGAGAAATACTGGAATAAACAGAGAAGAGAAATGGAGATAGAGAAGGGAAGATTAGAGGAAAGTTGGAGGAAAGTAATGGTGATAGAGAGAGAGAGAAAGGAGAGGGGGTGAGGGAGGGAGAGGAAATGGAGAGAGAGGAGGGGGAGAGTAATGGTGAGAGAGAGAGAAAGAGAATAGGTAGAACTATATCCTCTTACACAACACACCTTTTTATTGAAGCACTTTACACACACACACACCACACACACACTCACATTCATCCGTTAATTCCTATACCTTTACATTCCATCACAAGTTTTAAGGTTTATTTTGTAGAAGAGTAAAATTTTAAGGTTCATTTTTTTTCTCGTCAATTTCAACCCAAGAAAAATAAAACTGAAGATGAAACAAAATGAAAATGATGGGAAAGTGAATGAGTGTACTAATAAAAAATGAATAAAAAACATGGTGAGAGAGAGAAAGAGAGAGTATGAGTATGAGTATGATAAATACAGATATCGTGTGTGTGTGTGTGGTGTGTGAGAGAGAGAGAGAGAGAGAGAGAGAGATAGGCATGAGTGTAATAATAAAAAATGAATACAAAACATGAAGGGAGAGAGAGAGAGAGAGAGAGAGTGAGAGAGGGGGGGGGGAGATTAAAAATGTCTAATGAAACCAGAAAACACTGTGTGTGTGTGTGTGTGTGTGTATGTGTAGTTCAGAACGGTATAGTGTGTGTGTGGTGTGTAGTTTAGGGTAGGTATGGTGTGTGTGTGTGTGTGTGTGTTTGGTATGTGTGTAGTTTAGGTAGGTATGGTGT
>JAWZYT010004708.1:0-7500 GCA_034508575.1 Petrolisthes manimaculis
GTGCAATGATTAGTTACTGAGTAAGATTAGTTACTGGTAACACAAATAAGTTAAGTTATATTATAATGTATAGATGTTTGTTGTATTTGGACCGGATTGGTGTGTTTACTTCACCTTGGTTAAATAATATTAAAAGTCTTTGTAATGATTGTGGAATGTCTGGTGTTTGTATGTGACAGGATGTGATCAACACAAACGGGTTCAAACTGACAATAGAACAACAGTTGAACGATCAATGGATAACAAAATGGAACAGTAATTTAGTAAATAAGGACATTTGTAGTAATTATAGAACGTATAAGTTTGTTTTTTGTGTAGAAGATTACTTAGTAAAATTAGATAAGGCAGATAGAATAATAATGACAAAATTGAGAGCAGGTAATAATAAATTACCAGTGATTACTGGTAGACATAGAAATATTAATAGGGAAGATAGGGTATGTATTAATGTAATAACAATGAAGTAGGAGATGAATATTATATGTTATTTATTTGTCAAAATGAAAATATTATACAGTACAGAAATAGATATATTTCACATTATTACAGATGTAATCCAACACTGAATAAATACATATTATTAATGAATAATAGTAATTCAAATATAATGAGAAAATTTAGTGCAGTTTTTGAAGAGTACATTAAAAGCCTGTATAGATAGTTTGCATCACTGAGAGTATTTTGTGGATTATAATTGTGTCATTTTTTGTTGTACTGTATGTTTAGTTAAGCATTATTTGTATAAGCAGCATAATTAAGTACTGTATAGTAAGTAGCCTACAGTATAATATTTAAGGTGCTGTGCTCCATACTTTTTGTAAAAGTCTGAGCAATAAATTTATTCTATTCTATTCACACCGACAAATCACACACACACACACCAACAAATTACACACACACACCGACAAATCACACACACACACACCAACAAATTACACACACACACCGACAAATCACACACACACACACCGACAAATCACGCACACGCACACACACACGACACGCACACACACACACGCACACACACACACACACACGCACACACACACGACACACACACACATACAAACAAATAAATCATACAATACAAAACTTTGAACATCCATCTCTTTAGGCTTTCCACATTTTACACTAACATACACCAAATCACACACACACACATACAGACTCTGAGATATTTTCATACAATTCACAAATACGGACTCTGGTAATTTTTGTGTTTGTATTTTATTACCATTTTCTTAACCGTATGTATGTACAGTTGCCAAAAAAGGTATTGCAACAACTATTTGTACAACATTAATATACCAATGTCCATAGTAGTTTGTAGGGATTATATTATAAGTATGTATTACAGAAGGATATGAATATTTCCTTCTGTTATACATGTTTATAGTCCATACAAATAGTTGTGGATATTACTAGGGTTAAGTTCTATCAATAGTTGTCGCAATACCTTTTTTTGGCAACTGTATGTATGTATGTATGTGGACTACGTATTACAGTGTGTATTACAGTGTGTAATACAGTGTGTATTACAGTGTGTATTCCAGCAGTCTACGTATTTATTACAACACTCGAAAAAATAATTATTCTACTAACAATCACATCACAAATACAGACTTTGAAAATATGGCCAGTTTTCACAAAAAAAAAAAAAAAAAAAAAAAAAAAAAAAAAAAAGTCCACCCATTCACCAACGACGCAATTCCAATGGAGATCTTATTATTATTATTGTGCATTTATTTACTGACTCTAGGTATTCGAAGCACACCTGACTGAATACTTGTTATAGTACTCGTGACTGTATGTGTGTTGACTGACTATACCCTGTTCAAAACTTGTGTTGCTTTTGGCCTCTTATGCTTAGATAGATAGAAATAGATAGATAGATAGATAGAGCGATAGTTAGATAAATAGATGGATATATAAATAGACATAGTTAGATAGAAATATCGATAGATAGACAGATAGAAATAGCTAGATAGACAGATAGAAATAGCTAGATAGATAGAGGCTATAGTGGAACACAAATTTTGAACAGACTATAGCCTATGAATTAAACTGTTCTTCTGAGAGGCTGTATATTAATTGCTGCCTTGGTTGTCGTACAGTCGGCTGCCAAAATTATATCTCTCTCACTTTTCTGTATTTCTCTTCAATCTCACCCTCTTAATTTCTCTCACTATATTTTCTCTCTCTCACTTATATAGTATGAATCTCTTTTCTTTCTCTCTCTCTCTCTCTCTCTCTCTCTCTCTCTCTCTCTCTCTCTCTCTCTCTCTCTCTCTCTCTCTCTCTCTCTCTCTCTCTCTCTCTCTCTCTCTCTCTCTCTCTCTCCCACTTTCTTTTAGGCTGAAGTAAATTACGTAGTTCCTCTTTTCCACCTTCATTACATACAAAGATTTTTTTTTAGTATATTTGGAACAAGAGAAATCCATTAGGGAGTCTTTCACACTATTAATTTTCAATGTAGGAAAAGGACCTTAAATTAATATGTCTGTGTGTGGGGGGGGGGGTTGTGTGTGTGTGTGTGTGTGTGTGTGTGTGTGTGTGTGTGTGTGTGTGTGTGTGTGTGTGTGTGTGGGTACTGTGTGTGTATTTCTGTCCCACTCTCTCTCTCTCCTCTCTCTCTCTCTCTCTCTCTCTCTCTCTCTCTCTCTCTCTCTCTCTCTCTCTCTCTCTCTCTCTCTCTCTCTCTCACACACACACACACACACATACGCACACACACACACACACACACACACACACATCAATCTCACACACACACACACACACACAGTCTCAATAATTCCATGTATGTATCTTTCATTCACCTATACATAAAAATATATTGTACCTACTTTCCCCACACGATTGCTTCACCTAATATATTTCTCTCTCTCTCACCCTCATTCTAATAGATTTCCTCCCTCTCTCTCTCTCTCTCTCTCTCTCTCTCTCTCTCTCTCTCTCTCTCTCTCTCTCTCTCTCTCTCTCTCACTTTGCGTTTCAGCCTCATTCACATCTTTTGTCGAGGGCCACAATTCTATATCTCGCTTCGATGGTTGGATGGATGCGAGATAGGATGTGTGTACAGAGCTGTAAACTGTGGAAGGATAGGTACTGATTGATGGATGGATGGATAGAGGGATTGAAGGATGGAGTGATGGATTGATGAAGGGATAGATGGATAGAGGGATTGAAGGATGGATTGATGTATGGATAGAGGATTGATTGATTGATGGGTGGATAGATAGATGGATAGATATATTAATGGATGGATTGAGTGATTGATGGATGGATAGAGAGATTGATGGATGGATAGAGAGGGATTAATGAATAGATAGATGGTTTGATGGATAGATGGAGTGATTGATTGATAGATAAAGAGATTGATGGATGGATAGATAAAGAGACGAATTGATGGATAGATAGAGATATTAATGGGTGGATAGATGGAGTGATTGATAGATAGATAAAGAGATTGAAGGCATGGATAGATAAAGAGACGAATTGATGGATAGAGAAATTGATGGATAGATAAAGAAACTGAAGTTGTGTGTGTATGTGATTGATTGTATGTCAGGTGTGAAGGTATTGAAGTAATGAAGTACAATAACAAGAATATCAATAAGGATGTAAAGTGATGGTCTAATATTGTACTGCAACACCTTCCAATGAGATGGCTTCGAAAAATGATCCGAAACTATAGCTGTTGGTGTGTGCAATTTTGGTTCATAACATTAACTCAAATAGCTCGCTTTTATTCACCAGGTTGCAGTACAGTCGGCGGCAAAAGTCCTGTCGCCTCACTTGCTTCACCGAGGCACGCGATGTTCAAAGACTCGAGATTATTAAGTGCAGAAAACGTGTGTATTTTTCGAGTTCATGAACACTGCATGTCTCGGTGAAGCAGGTGAGGCGACACGACTTATGCCGCCGACAGTACATTAGACCATGACTTTAAATACGAGTAATAATACACTTTGGGTTTCACTGAAGCGTCTTGATTCCTCCAAAGTATTGACACCCAGCAAACAGGCAGCACCAGATAAACGAAAATAATAATTAATGGTTTAGACAAGGAACAGTTTAAAGAAGGAATAGTTTAAGGAATGGTTAAAATAATAGATTAACGAAAATAATAGTTAATGGTGGCTGAGCTGTAGTTGTTGGGAATAGTTTAAAGAAGGAATTGTTTAAAGAATAGTTTAAAGAAGGAATTGTTTAAAGAAGGAATAGTTTAAAGAATAGTTTAGAAAAAAAGTAGTTTAAAAAGAATTGTAAAAAAGAAATAGTTTAAAGAAGGAATAGTTTAAAGAAGGAATAGTTTAAGGAATGGTTAAAATAATAGTTAAAAGAAGGAATAGTTTAAAAGAAGGAATAGTTTGAAAAAGATTGTTTAAATAAATAGATTAAAAAAGAATAGTTTAAAGAAGGAATAGTTTAGAGAAAGAATAGTTTAAATTAAAATAGAATTGTTTAAAAAAATATATTAAAAAATAGTTTAAGAAGGAATAGTTAAAAAAATAGTTTAAAAAAGGAAAAGTTTAAAGAAGAAATAGTTAAAAGAATAGTTAAAAAAAGAATAGTTTAGAGAAGGAATTGCCACCACCACCAACACCGTATATTAATTTTATATTGGTAACAGTTTCTGAGATGAAACAACGCTTCTCTCTTTTCTCTTAAACTTTTGGGATTCTTCTTCTAAACTCTCAGTGTGGGAATTTCTGACATGACATCATCCCAAGTCAGGCAGGTTGTACTGTAGGTTGAGGTGGGTGAGTTGTCTGTTTATATGTTGTTATTATTATTATTATTGTTATTGTTATTGTTATTGTTGTTATTATTATTATTATTGTTATTGTTATTATTATTATTATTATTATTATTATTGTTATTATTATTGTTATTGTTATTGTTATAGTTATTGTTACCATTACCATTACTATTTTTTTATGTCAGTCACTCAGGCAATTTCTATCTGGGAATATTTGGTTCCTAATGACAACTTGATCTATTATAATAAAATAAGTCACTTTTCACACTGGAAATTTCTCTCAAATCAATAGTTTTTAATATATGGAACACACCCATTAAATCATATATATATATTTTTTTTTTTTTATCTTCCTGTACATTCATACCAAACTGGAATTTTTTGATACATGAAGAGAATATTGCACTACTTTTTGGTAAATTGGAGTAGCCTTGATTTCCCCTAAACTATGTCAGCTAGGAAACAAGACCAGATTAACAATTATACTGGTGGGCTGTCTGTTGTCTATAATAGGTTAAAGGAATATCATTTGTTGCTCATATATCAACAGTAATAGCATACATACATACATACTACAGTACTTAGGCTACTCTCTTAATTAACGATAGGAAGTTACGAAAGTCCAGAAAAGAGCAAAGTTGTCTTGGTATATATAAGATGAGTTAGGACGAGTTTGTTGGTTGAATTGTAGTCGTTGTTTACTATGTACAGTTGCCATAGAAGGTATTGCGACAAATCTTGATAGAATTTTAACCCTAGTAATATCCATAACTATTTGTATATGGACTACAAGCATGTATAACAGAAGGACATATACATATCCTTCTGTAATACATACTTATAATCCCTACAAACAACTATGGACATTGATATATTTAATGTTGTGTCAATAGTTGTCGTAATACCTTTTTTGGCAACTGTACAGTCACGAGTACTAATAGGTATCCATGCAGGTGCGTTTCGTATACCTAGAGAGAGAGAGAGAGACAGTAAATAAATACACAATAAGATCTGCATTGGAATTTGTTCGTTTGGTGAATGGGTGGACTGTTCAAAGCTTCAACCCAATCTGTATACTTATCAGTGCTCTTACAGGAATTCTTACACAGGTTATATTATGGAAGGTGAGGTCATTCATTATTCAGCAAGTAGTGCAATGAATGGTCTACCAAGTGACTCGGTGATTACAAAACAACAAACTTAATAATAATAATAATAATAATAATAATAATAATAATAATAATAATTATAATAATAATAGTAATAATAATAATAATAATAGTAATAATAATAATAATAATAGTAATAATAATAATAATAGTAATAATAATAATAATAATAGTAATAATAATAATAATAATAATAATAGTAATAGTAATAGTAATAGTAATAGTAATAGTAATAATAATAGTAATAATAATAGTAATAATAATAGTAATAATAATAATAATAATAATAATAATAATAATAGTAATAGTAATAATAGTAATAATAATAATAATAATAATAATAATAATAGTAATAATAGTAATAATAATAATTATAATAGTAATAATAATAGTAATAGTAATAGTAATAGTAATAGTAGTGTTGTACGGAATGATGTAGTATTTTATTTACTATTATGTTGTAAACCTTGAACAACAACAGTGTGTGTGTGTGTGTGTGTGTGTGTGTGTGTACCAATGCCTATGTAGAGATGTAGTCCTATATGGCCCCGTGATAGATACCCCTTGTCAATATACGTCACCATCACAGTGGAAGGGGGGACTTACAATGGCAGGAGGAGGAGGACCACGATGTATGTACAGTTGGACACAGGAATCTTGTCGGTACAGCCCAGGTGGAAAAATGCTCTCCTCTCTTAAAAAAAAAAAAAAATACATATATATATATATATAAAAAAAAAAAAAATTACTTATTGTCACACATCACACGTCATAGTTTCTGCCTCGGGTATACTGTAATTATATTTTTGGTCGATAAGGCATTTCATATTAGGAAGATATGAGCCTTTTCCACCTCGGCTGTATCATCACGAATTCCTGCATTCACCTATACACTATTGTGAAGGTCAGGATTTGCATACAATGATGTATTTTTGTACGTTATACATTTTTTTTCGTATCGTGTATATATTTTTCACGTATAAAAAATAACGTACAGAAACACATCATTGTGTTTCTGTACGTTATACATTTTTTTCGTATCGTGTATATATTTTTCACGTACAAAATAATATAATAAATCTTCATTTCATCATTAATATCACATCGTAAATAATTGACAAAGTAACACGTGTAAGTGAAAACAACTTTTAAAACCATATCGTAATGTATAAGTGATGGAAATGCCACAGCAAAAAATACGTCTATTATTTTGGGAAAGCATATAATATTATTTCGTTGTTAATAATTGCTTTGGGTGAGAGACTACAAGGTTTCCAAGGCAACAAAGATCCCGAAACTGGCGTGTCTTTAGACTTTAGAGAGTTGAATTTTTTATATATTTTTTATTTTTATGATTTTGTTGTGGTAGTTAATGTGTTAAGAATTTGTTTAAATGGCTGTGACCGAGTTTACATTGGTTCACAGGTCAATGAAATGATACTACTACTACTACTAATATACTACTACTATTACTATACTACTACTACTATTACTATACAACTACTACTATTACTATACTACTACTACTATACTACTACTACTACTACTACTACCACTACTATCACC
>JAWZYT010004708.1:15000-17500 GCA_034508575.1 Petrolisthes manimaculis
CTCACTTTCTCTCTCTGATGGTTAATAGTAGTAGTAATGATACGTTGCAATGAGAGAGTGAGAGAGAGAGAGAGAGTTACAAGGAGTTACAAGGAAAAGAGGTACCCTAGAAGACCTTACGATCCATACAAAGAGGGTACCTGTGGGTTTAGTTGTGCAAGTATGTGACCGTCCTTGAATGTGTCATGTGAAACCATCAAGGAACACTCACACAACGGCTTAAACACCTAAACGGTGATTTAAGACTTTGTCTAATCTGGACTTGAACTGATCCACAGAGTTGCTGTTGACTACATCAGCAGGAAGCGCGTTCCAAGTACCGCAGATGCTGTATGTAAAGAATTTACCACACCGATCACGGTTGTATCGCTTCAGTTCAAGTTTGTAGCCATGATTCCTGGTTGTGCCCTCACTGAGTTGGAAAATGTCCCTGTAGTCTACATTGTCAAAGCCTCGTAGTATTTTAAACACTTCGATAAGCTGACCACGCAGTCTCCGAGTTTCCAAAGAGAACAGGTTGAGTTCTACCAACCGATCTTCATAGCTCTTGTGTCTAAGAGAGGGTATAAGTTTGGTTGCCCTGGCTTGCACTCGTTCCAATCTCGTAATATCCTTTCGGTAAGAGGGACTCCAAAACTGGACTGCATACTCCAGGTGCGGTCGGACAAGGGAATTGTACAGACAAAGTACTATCTCCTTGTTCCGGTATCCAAACTGCCGCTTTATGTACCCTAACATCCTTTGGGCTTTCTTCTCTGCCTCAATACACTGCTTTGAAAACTTGAGGTCGCTAGTGATAGTTACACCCAAGTCTTTCTCAGTATCAGTGCTTACGAGAGCATTGCCCTTAAGGGTATACTCTGTTCGGGGGTTTCTGTGGCCTATATGCATAACTTTGCATTTGTTCACGTTAAATGGCATTTGCCACGCGTCAGACCACTCCCCGATCTTCCTAAGATCTTCTTGTAAGCGGGTAGTATTTCCTTCTTTCGCGACATTCATACCAAGCTTAGTATCATCGGCGAATTTGGAAATCTTGGCAACCATGTCACCATCCATATCATTAACATAGATGATAAACAGTAGTGGTCCCAGAACAGAACCTTGGGAAACACCGCTAGTAACGGGAACCCACTCTGAAGCCTGTCCATTCACTACTACCCGCTGCCGTCTGTCACTTAGCCAGTTCTCTATCCAATTTGCCACATTTCCGTCTATGCCCAGTGCACGCACTTTCCGAAGGAGGCGGCGGTGGGGTACCTTATCAAAGACTTTCTGAAAGTCTAAGTAGACAACATCGACCGCTTTATCCTGATCATGCTCACTGAAAACAAAATGGAAGAATTCCACTAGATTTGTGAGGCATGACCGGTGCTGCCGGAACCCATGCTGGGAACCCCTCAGTAGCAAATTTGATTCTAAGTGTTGCGTTATTTTGTCCACCATGATGCTTTCCATGAGTTTACAGACTATCGAGGTTAAACTGATGGGTCTGTAGTTTGACGGTTGGCTAGCATCTCCCTTCTTGAAGATAGGAGTCACCTCTGCCTCACGAGAGAGAGAGAGAGAGAGTATTTCAGTGTGTATTACTGTATATGTGTGTTTGTCAGTGTGTGTAGAGAGAGAGAGAGAGAGAGAGAGAGAGAGAGAAGAGTGACAGACAGTAGTGGTTGAGGAGATTACTTCATTACAGTCTGAACTCCTGTATCTCAGTCAAACCTCCTCCACCACCACTGTCCTATGTGTCACCTCATACTGTATACCTCTACTGCCCATCACACATTATTTACCTCTCTCTCTCTCTCTCTCTCTCTCTCTCTCTCTTTCTCTCTCTCTCTTATACACACACACACACACACACACACACACACACACACACACACACACACACACACACACACACACATTGAAACACAACACATACTGACTTAAACACACACACACACACATACAGACATACAAACACACAAATAGAAGTACGGATGGAGAGGGTATCAGTCACTAATTTTCACACACACACACACACACGAGTTTCTGTTGCTGGTTTGTGTTTATTTTTGCTTGTGTTTTTGCATTTTTCACACATAATCTGCTGTGTGCGTATGTGTGTGTGTGTATGTATGTATGTATGTATGTATGTATGTATGTATGTATGTATGTATGTATGTATGTGTGCGTGTATGTATGTATGTATGTATGTATGTATGTATGTATGTATGTATGTATGTATGTGTGTGTGTGTGTATGTATGTGTATGTATGTGTATGTATGAATGTGTGTGTGTATGTATGTATGTATGTGTGTGTGTACTGTACCTCACACGTGTTCTCTCTCCAAGTCATTGATCAAGAATCTATTGTTTACACTCACGGATAATACAATGGGTCAGTAGGTCAGGCTTTAAAGGGGGTGTGGGAGTAGGGGGACAGGCTTGGGGGAGTGCGGGAATAGGGGGACAGGCTTTTTACCCATCCCAAGCCTGTCCCCCTATTCCCGCACC
>JAWZYT010004708.1:25000-44407 GCA_034508575.1 Petrolisthes manimaculis
CTTGGCTTATTATTTCATATATTGATATTTTTTTTCTCTTAACATATATATAATTCTGTTATATATATATATTAATCTATCTCTGAAATGTTCGTATACAAATCAGATAAAATTGTATCTATGATTGATATAATTGCATCTGATCATTATTATGAATTCCTATTCCATCTATAATTTTATTTGTACCTCAAAAATCTATCTCGGTTTCAGATGGATTTATATATTGATCCATTACTTATAATTTTCTCGTAGGTTTATATTTCCAATAGATTATTTATTTTCAGTGTTTATATGTAGTATAAATTTCATATTTGTTAATTGTACACTTAGATAATGTGTATCATTAAATATATCAAACTCTTTATTCATTAAATATTTAATTATTAATATATATTATTATTATTATTATTATTATTATTATTACTATTATTATTATTACTATTATTATTATTAATATTATTACTATTATTATTATTATTATTAATATTATTACTACTATTATTATTATTATTAATATTATTATTACTATTACTATTATTATTAATATTATTATTACTATTACTATTATTATTAATATTATTATTACTATTACTATTATTATTAATATTATTATTACTATTACTATTACTATTAATATTATTATTACTATTACTATTACTATTACTATTATTATTATTACTATTATTATTATTAATATTATTACTATTACTATTACTATTACTATTACTATTACTATTATTATTATTATTATTATTATTCTTATTCTTATTCTTATTCTTATTATTATTATTATTATTATTATTGTTATTAATATTATTACTATTATTATTACTATTATTATTATTAATATTATTACTATTATTATTACTATTATTATTATTAATATTATTATTATTATTAATATTATTAAATATTCATTAAATATGTATCATTGAATAATGTGTTTCTCTATATACCATAAACCTTTACATTTTATTTAGGTTTTATCAAGTAAAACAACAAACAACTTGTTACACCAAATATATACAATTAACATACAATTATTACGTATATTCCAATTAAAACAAATACACCTGACAACTTTATTTATTTATTACAAATTATTTATTACAAACTTCAAAGACTGTCCAGAAAACAGCCAACATCAATTTATAAGAAAAAAAAAAAAAAAATGTTTATTTTGAAATTCTTATTCAACAAATCCACCAAAATAAATTTAATAAAAAAATAATAATAAAATAAAACTTTGAAAATTTAGAAATTCATATTCAAACTAAACAATAAAAAATTATGTGAACTTAAGAGGGTGCGGGAATAGGGGGACAGGCTTGGGGGGGGGTTGGGGGGACAGGCTTGGGGGGATTAGGGGAGGTGTGGGAATAGGGGGACAGGCTTTCTACCCACCCCTAGCCTGTCCCCCTATTCCCACACACCCCCAGTCCCCCCTGAAGCCTGTCCCCTACTCCCACACCCTGTCTCCTGTTATTTTGTTCTTCTGTTATCACTACACTTGTATCTTTGTTCTCGACACACCTGAAATAACATAACGGTACAATAATTATTAGTAATTATTTGTAATAGTCTTGCAATCAAACCTTTTCATCTATATATATTTTTTTAATTAATAATAATAATAATAATAATTTCCACCAACACTTTCCTTTCATCGTAGTAAATATCTTGGTAGTAATAATAATAATAATAATAATAATAATTCATAACGGTGTATACTGTATAATTAAGCATTATTTCATAACGGTATATACCGTATAATTAAGCATTATTTTATAACGGTATTTATAATTAAGCATTATTTCATAACGGTATATCTTCTTCTTCCGCAGCATTATTATCCCGTTTCTATACGGGGTCGCTGTTTTTGATGAGTCTCCTCCATCTCCTCCACCTCTCCAAGGTCCAAATTCTTCTCCCTGCAGTCTGCCACGATACAATCCTTCCATCTCGTCCTAGGTCTACCTCTCTTCCTTCTGCCACCCACTTCCATGTCCATTATCTGCTTTTCACAACTCCCTTCCTCTCTCCTCATGACATGACCAAACCATCTCAGTCACGCTTCCTGCACCTTTTTACTCATACTTGTTACCTTAACTGTACCTCTTATGACTTCATTCTTAATTCTATCCTTTCTTGTCACTCCACTCATCCACCTCAGCATTTTCATTTCTGCCACTTCCATTTTTCTTTCACTATTCTTCTTCATTGGCACAGTTTCTAGGCCATACGTCATAGCTGGTCTCACCACTGTTCTATATACTTTCCCTTTTAATTTCATTGGCATTCTCCTGTCACAGAGGACTCCTGACATATTACGCCAGTTATTCCATCCCGCCTGTATCCTTCTGGTAACTTCCGTCTCTTCGTTTCCATCTGCCGCAACTGTTGAACCTAGGTATCTGAAGTCCCTCACGCTATTCAGAACTTGGCCATCTAATAATATGCTCCTCATGTCCCTGTTCCTGCCTTGATCCTGGTCTGTCATTACTATATATTCCGTCTTACTTCTGCTTATTCGCATTCCCCGTCTCTCCAGTGCTATACGCCACTCCTCCATCCTCTCCTCCACTTCTTGTTTTGATTCACCAACCAACACCACATCATCCGCATACATAGTGTCCCATGGCACTCCTCTTCTGTATAATTAAGCATTATTTCATAACGGTATTTATAATTAAGCATTATTTCATAACAGTATTTATAATTATTGTTGCTGTTATTTACTAAATACTGTATTACCGTTATTGTTGCTGTTATTTACACAATACTGTATTACCGTTATTATTACAAACATAATTTTGAAACTAGTCTGACCTAACCTAGACCACAGCAGACTACCGGGACCTAACCTGTGCAGACTACCGGGACCTAACCTGAGCAAACTACCGGGACCTAATCAGAGCAGACTACCGGGACCTAACCAGGGCAGACTACCGGGACCTAACCTGGGCAAACTACCGGGACCTAACCAGGGCAGACTACCGGGACCTAACCAGGGCAGACTACCGGGACCTAACCAGGGCAGACTACCGGGACCTAACCTGGGCAAACTACCGGGACCTAACCAGGGTAGACTACCGGGACCTAACCTGGGCAGACTACCGGGACCTAACCTGGGCAGACTACCGGATATGACCAGTGTAAAGTGACTGGGGCAAATTTCCAGGACCAAGCTTAATGTGGTAACACTGCTCAAGTCTAGCCAAAACCCAGTTTTTCTGTAATAATACCTTATTTCCTATATAATATTTACTGAATTAATATTATTATTATTATTACATATTATTATTATTATTATTATTATTATTATTATTATTATTATTATTAGTATTATTGTAACTTACCCTGTATGTGTGTAAATTATCAGTGGAGAAATCACGTGGGTTTATTTAATAACAATAATAAATAACAGCCTCGACTTGTTTATGTCAGATGGGAGCAGTGTTGCCAGATCTGCTTGTCCAAATACACCCCCAACTTCAATATCATATTTTCCCTTTTTACCTCAATAATTCCCTGTTTATTCATGAATATTGAAGTTTTTTTTAGGTATTTTATCTGGTAACAATTTCCCTGTTTACTTTTTGAAATTTGAACTATATTTAATTATTTCTCTGTGTGGATCTGACAATACTATGAGTCAGCTTTTAAGTTTTAAAACATTTGAGCAGGGTTCATATAGATAGCTATATGAACCCTGCATTTGAGGGCCCTTACTGGAGCGATATGAACCCTCGAAATAATCCAGGCCACGAAACGCTTCAGTGTTTCGAATAGGGAATCTGTTGCCTGGAGTAGTTTGGAGAATTCATAGAGCTCCAGTAAGGGCCCTCAATTCTTTTTAAACTACGGGTGTTAGTTCTCACACCACACTATACTCTACCGTCAGTCTGTTCACTACTAAAGGCTCTGTCATCTCTCTTGGCATTTACTACACAAAATTTCGTTCTGCTTTGATTCACCTTGGTGCCATAATCCACGCAATAATCTTGTAGTAGAGTCAGCCTGTACTTTCTGGTTGTGTGTGTGTGTATTGGTATATAATTATCTGTTTGTATATGTGTGTCTGTGTGTTAGTATATAATATATATAATTATGTCTGTGTTTTGATATATATCTGTAAGTGTGTGTATATTTGTGTGTAGGCTTACATTTGTGTGAAGGGTAATCTCTCTCTCTCTCTCTCTCTCTCTCTCTCTCTCTCTCTCTCTCTGTGTGTGTGTGTGTGTGTACGTGTGTGTATGTCTGGTTGTGGCAAGTATCACAGTGCCGTCCATCAGTGCGAGTATATTATTATGTAACCACGACAACACACCGTTCCTACCACAGCCTTGTTTATTCAACAAAATTAAATCTTTGACAAATGTTATAAATCAAATGCAAGATGTGGGTGATTCCTGTCTTACCCTAAGCGTTAACAATGATAATAATGGTTGCTAGTATACTATTAGTGTACACACACACATACACACACACACACACAATTTATTATTCATCTCTAATATTTATACATGTATCCATTCATTCATCCTCATTTTATTATAATTTTAAATGCATTATGTATATTTTCAGCCTATCAGCTGCCATTTACCAATAAACCGTATATTATTATTATTATTATTATTTACCACCCACCCACCCACACACACACACACACATACGCACACACACACACACACACACACACACACCACTCAGCCAGAAAACACACCTATACTTGATGAGAGAAGTACAGTGACGAGCACTTAATATACAGCATTGGTTGAAGCTTTGAACAGTCTACCAATTCACCAACAACAAAGTATAATAATTCCAATGGAGATCTTATTGTTGTGCATCTATTTACTGTCTCTAGATATTCCAAGCACACCTGAATACTTATATATATGTTCTCTTGACTGTAAAGTATTGGTAAATCTGGAGCAACTGCATGATTCTTACAAGCTAATCCAAGCAACAGGACTCCATTTTTTGTTGTTGTTAATCTGTCCCTGTTTCCTGGTGTACTTTGGAGGAATCGAGATATATGTACCAAATGTTTACCCTCCTCTTAATCCAACCTGTTGATTCACCACCCACCTCACCCACAGTTAAACCACTCACTCATCCACCCACCCACAAACCACCCATCCATCCACCCACCCACAAACCGCCCACTCATCCACCCACATACTGCCCACTCATCACAGCCAAACCACCTACCATATCCAAACCTCCCACCCACACACCCACAGCCAACCCCCTCCGCCCAACCCCCCCCACCCCCCCCACTCACCCACAGCATCCCCCTCCCCCCCAACACACCCCCACCACACTCAACCACTTACCCACACCCAAACACCCACAACCCACTCATCTCCTCCCCTCCACAATCATTAACCTCCACTCTTCAACCCTACATTTACCCCCAACCCATCCTTCCTCTGACTTCTGCACTCCTTCTTTCCATCTCCAACCCCACCTCTTAATTAACCCCCACCACATACCCACCCTGTACCTCTGCACTTCTCCCCCCCCCCCCCCCCCAACGGGAACCGCCTTGACGTGGTGGGGGGCTTGTGTGTCTCTGAGACCTGGCGAGCAATACTAGAGGGGGCTCCAGCCCCTGCTCTGCCCCGATTTCAGGGAGAGAGGGTTTCCCATGCTAGGAAGGTCGCCAGTGAGAGACCAGACTAAATGGTTCCCATCTTTCAGTTCTTCAATTGTCCCTCTTTTCTTTTTATTTCCTTCCTGCTTGTTGTCACACCTTTATCTCTATCACCTTTTTCTGGCGCTATACCACCTCCATGTTGACAACACCTATATCCAGCAATTAAATCAAAATCCTTCCCCCTCATCTCAACCCCCGCTACCTTCCTACCCCAACCCAACCTAACCTCGCCCATCTACCTTTACTACCCATCTACCCCAACTCAACCTCGTCCATCTCCCCCCATTTACCTTTACTACCCATCTACCCCAATCCAACCTCTGCACTCCTTCCCCCCATCCCCCAATCCCTACCAACCCACCTTCCTACCCTCTCCCCACCTTCCTATTCCCCATCTTTCTACCCCTCTCCCCAACCCCTACCAACCCACCTTTCTAACCCCACCCTAACCCAAACCTTTGCACTCCTTAATATCCCTACCCCTTCCTACTCCCACCCTACCTTCTTACCCCCGCCCCACCTTCCTACCCCTCCCTTTTCCTACCCCTCCCTTTTCCTACCCCCACCCTTCCTTCTCCTACCCTCTCCCCAACCTCTGGACTCCTTCCTACCCTCTCCCCAACTCCTACCAACCCATCTTCCTACCCCTCCCCCGCCCCTTCCTACCTTCCCCTTACCTTCCTACCCCTCCCCACCCTCTACACTCCTTCCCACCACTCCACGAACCCACCTTCCTACCCCTCTCCTTCCTTCTTACCTTCCCCCTCCCTTCCTCTTACCTTCCTACCCCCGCCCCAAGCACTTCTTCTTCTTTTAGCGGGTAATAGTGAGAGTGGTGGTGACAGGACTGTTGAGAAAAGTGGAGGGATGAAGGTGCAGTCTCTCACACACCTGTCTCTGTCGTGTGGAGGAGGGGAGAGTGATGGGGAGTGGGGGGGGAGGGGGAGAGATGGAAGAGAGTGTGGAAGGGGTGGCAGAGTGGGAGAAAGGAAGGGAAGAGGGAGTGGGAGAGATGGGAGAGTGTGGAAGAGGTAGCAGAGTGGGAGAAAGGGTGGCAGAGTGGGAGAATGGAAGGGAAGAGGGAGTGGGAGAGATGGGGAGTGTGGGGGAGAGGAGGAGGTTGGGGAGAAGGGGGAGAGAGTGGGAGAGAAGAAAGAGAGTGTGGATGGGGTGGCAGAGTGGGAGAAAGGAAGGGAAGAGGGAGTGGGAGAGAATGAAGAGAGTGTGGAAGGGATGGCAGAGTGGGAGAATGGAAGGGAAGAGGGAGTGGGAGAGGTAGTAGAGAAGGGAGAGAGTGTGGGAGAAGGGAAGGGGAGAGGGAGGAGGGGACATCGGGAGGGAGAGGGGGAAGAGAGAGCGAGTGTTAACAGAGAGTGGGGGGATAGACTGGGAGTGGGGGGAGAGAGAGGGTGGGGAGAGTAGGAGAGGGAGGAGAGAGGAAGAAGGGTGACAAAGTGGAGAAGGAAATGAGAAGAGGAACGTGAAAAAATAGAACGGTGGGAAATGAGATATGGATGATAAAGATGAATGAGTTGAAAAATTATGGAAACGAGAGAGAGAGAGAGAGAGAGAGAGAGAGAGAGAGAGAGAGAGAGAGAGAGAGAGAGATAATAATGTTATCATTAACGGGCTCTGCCAAGCTGTATATGTTTATGTATCTACCAAAACAATGTAACACCTATGGCAATAAATGTTTTGAATTTGAATTTGAATTTGAGAGAGAGAGAGAGAGAGAGTATGAATAATGAAGTACCGATTACCAGCACAAACTTATGACAACATAGCAAGTAAAGTCGAGGTAAAAACATGAGATATACTGAGACCTAACTGGCATCATCTGAAAACTAGAGGTAAATGAAGCCTTCAAATATTACCACGACACACACACACACACACACACACACACACACACACACAGAGTCCACAAGGCTATATCCTATACCCAATAAACCTCCCCACACTCACATGTTTTTTTGTTTTGTTGTTTTTCTGCTTTCACTTGTGTTCATTCTCATTTTTATCATTAGTGTTTTAATGTTACATGTACATTTTCAGCCTCCCAGCTGCTACTATTTAATAAACCGATTATTATTATTATTATTATTATTATTATTAAGAGGTGAAGGTATTTGTCATATTAACTCGTGTTGTGTGTCACTGAGTTCGTCCCTCTTAATATACTGCAATGTGTGTAGCTGTATGAAGTAAGAGTTGTGCTGTCCTTCTGTGACTTTTATTATTATTGTTATTATTTGGCGAAATTTCTCCAAGTATGTTGTTCAGTGGTCTTGTGTGTTTGTGTGTTTGTAGCTATGTCTGTAGGGTTCGCGGTCTACAGGTCGTAATTCTTGTCCGATTTTGTTGAAATTTTCACCACAGGTAGGCATCAACATTTCTAGGTCACCTATTCTTTTTCAAGGTCAAAAGTAAAAAATCAAGGCCAAAATTACAAATAAAACTGAAAATTGATAAAAAAACAAACAATATTTTTGGTTGTAGAGATCTGATTTTAAGGTTAGACTTTTTCTGTGACATGTTATGTTCATTTCTGCTTCTGGTGGTACTTGAGCGATGGCCGTATTCCTAAAACTCGCAATTTGAGCATTAGGTCGAAAATCAAGGGGTCTGAATTTTGACATACTTTCGCCAAGTCCTCGCTCTACGTGCGAATGTTTATTATTATTATTATTATTATTATTAGTAGTAGTAGTAGTAGTATTGAGGTAGGTACTTATCCATCAGTTCGTGCGTCTGTTTGACTGTTCTTTCATCGATATGTCTACTCATAAAAATAAATTTAATCTTCTTATGTATTTATTATTTATATTTATATATTTAATATATATATATATATATATATATATATATATATATATATATATATATATATATATATATATATATATATATATATATATATATATATATATATATATATATATATATATATATATATATATATATATATATAACATATATTTAATGTTGGTTTCCCTGAGTGTCGTACTGGTTTGGTGGGACTTACAAGATAATTATACAGTCAGTAATATAGTGACCTGCAACACATACATTATAATTATTATATACAATTGTTTCGTGGCATTGTTTGGAGGAATCAGAAACTTTCCAATTCACCAACTAAAGAATCTCCTTTTAATTACGGGAGTTAATTAATTCACTTTTGTTACATTGGAGTGCCTTGATTCCTCCAAAGTATGCCAGGAAACCGAACCAGATGTGTGTGTGTGTGTGTGTGTGTGTGTAAGAGATATATAAAAACGTGACGTTATTTAAAATGTCTTTTGGAAAGCCTGTACTAATTGGTAACGTTATATAACTTCCACCACACGTAACCTAACCACCCATACCGTATCCACCAACCAACCAACCAACCAACCATGCAACCAACCATCTAACCAACCAACCAACCAACCAACCATGCAACCAACCATCCAACCAACCAACCAACCAACCATCCATCTAACCAACCAACCAACCCCCACAGCACAGATTAAGGCTATACACAAACATTCTCTCTTTACATATATACCTTACATTTACCATCCATATACAAAAACATTCTCTCTTTACATAATTATATACCTTACATTTACCATCCATATACACAAACATTTTCTCTCTATCATTATTAAAGGTGCCAGCGAGTGGCAGTCACTGGGACAGAGTGTAGCACACACTGTGTGTATGAAACACAATTATAGCACGCATCACAAGGATGATCCCTGTAATACGTGGCCCAGCGACCTCTCCACCCACCTGAGACCCGAGTCAGCTTCGGCTATGGCTGACTAAGTAGGAAGATCTCAGACAGCTGACTCAAACCCCCCACCCCCTGCTCACAGGGGTGGTAACCTCTGGCATCAGTGGTATTTTTAACAGTGTCCCGAGCAAGGATCCAACGCTGGGCCACGGAATTGCAGCCACAGACTTTACCACTGTGCTAGCCAGAGGCTTTTGTTTGTGTGGGTGTGGGTGTGCGAAATATATCCCTATTCTCCCCTGTGTGTGTGTGTGAAAGTTTAGCACATACTCATTCTCGCACAAATTCAAACTTTCTCAATTTTTTTTTTTTTTTTTTTTTTCAGAATTTGTGAAAAACTGCACCTCCTACTCTCTTATTTCTCTTTTTCTCCCATATACACAGTGGTGAACATAATATAGACAGACTGATATTAGGTTGTGCATTAGCCTACTACTGTATGTATGTATTAATGTTGATGGTGCAGGGAAACTTTGAACACAGATGAGACTAACTGTGTGGGTGTGTATTTTTTTTTTTTTTTTTTTTTTTTTTTTTTTTTTTTTGGAAATTAACTTGAAATATCATCACTGCTGTAATGGAAGGTACAGTAGGTATAGTCTGTTCAAAATTTGTGTTCCAATATAGCCTCTATCTATCTATCTAGCTATTTCTATCTGTCTATCTATCGCTATTATCTATCTAGCTATTTCTATCTATCTAACTATCTCTATTTAAATATCTATCTATCTAACTATCACTATCTAGCTATCTAGCTATTTCTATCTATCTAACTATCTCTATTTATATATCTATCTATCTAACTATCACTCTATCTATCTATTTCTATCTATCTATCTATTTAAGCATAAGAGGCAAAAAGGAACAAAAGTTTTGAACAGGGTATAGTATATAAGTTGGCATTATTATTATGTATGTATGTGTGGCACGATTTAAATGCAGAGATACTACTCATATGGTACAGTTGCCAGCACTTCTAACTGGTACATTCAGAGTTGTTAGTCGCCGAGTCCTAGACAGTGTACTAGTTATAAGTGCAGGCAATTGTACATGACGATTGTTGTAGGAATATAAACTGGTACAGCCACAATCAAATATCTACCCACACTTTATTTCACCTGTTCTTTCTATTCCTCCCTCCCTTCCTTCCTTCCTCCCTCCCTCCCTCCCTTCCTTCCTTCCTTCCTTCACATATTCTTTCTGTTTGATCGTCCTTCCTTGTATTCCTTCCTTCCTTCCATGGTAATAAAATACAACACGTGTATGATTTTGCAGCACCACATAATTATAATTGAAAGGGTTGAGTTGACGTAAGGTGTTGTTGTTGTATGATTATTTATTGATATGATACTGATTTCATTATTTGCACAATGGAAGGAAAGTGTCTGTGGATATTTGATTGTGAAGGAAAGTGTCGGTGGATGTTTGATTGTGGTTGTACAGTTGGACACATGAATGGGTGGTACAGCCCAAGTGAATGATGGTCAATTTCTCCCAATATCAAGTTCCTTAGTGCCAAATAGGAGACATCAGGGGCAGAAGTCAGTATTGAAGATGGTAATAAAAGGCAAGTACCTGATAATAGACACTGGTTACTCAAATGGGACAAGTATCTTTCACCTGGGCTGTACCACCCATTCATGTGTCCAACTGTACATAAGGCAACTGGCTAATCACAATAACATTATTAAGTATACAGGATGGATGCAAACCTATGTATGCTGTCGACTATACATACACAGTCAATGCCCTCTGTGAAGTTAACCTTGTATAAGTTCTACAGATATAATTGTAAAATAATATATCACCACAATGTAAACACGTGTACATGTTCCTCCTCACAACCACCACCACCACTTTATTATTGTGTCTACTTCAACAACAACAGTGTCAGTTACCAACGAACCTTGGATACCATCATTACCAGACGAGTACACACACACACCGACAACACACACACCAACAACATCACACCAACAACACACACACACACACAGACACCAATAACAAAGAGAAATGAAACACACACCAACACACACACGAACAACACACACACCAACAACACACACACACACCAACACACAGAGAGAGAGAGAGAGAGAGAGAGAGAGAGAGAGAGAGAGAGAGAGAGAGAGAGAGAGAGAGAGAGAGAGAGAGAGAGAGAGAGCAACTAAACACCCTAAGTTACTTATTAAGGGAATAGTACACATTTAGTACAGTAAAACTCCAAGAAAATTAATATAAAAAAGATAATGGTGTCCTATTATTTGGAATAATTTTGAGGCATCCTTTGTTCCAGATTTAGATGGGAGGTCCTGTATGTATGTTATGACGAGAGAGAAGTAATTGAGAAAGAGAAGGGACAGCAAACACGAAGGAAATAAAAGGAAAAGAGGGACACTTGAAAAAATTAAAGAGAGTGGCTGGGGCTGAAGGGACGCCAAAACACACCCACCCACACACACCCACACACACACCCACACACACATACACACACACACAGTGAACGCGAGTTGAAATTCACGTTTTCAAAGTTAATGTCATTCCATGGAGTCGTTGACAAGTAGAGGCAGCGGTACACACACTACTTGAATGGCAAGATCTTCCTCACAACAATGTGTTTGTGAATTACATATAAAGGAAGAGCATCATGAACGCAGAGGGTTGGCTGACACAAGCTAATGGTAACTTAAAACTCCACGTGGAGGGATGAGATCACACCTTACATGTACGGTAACGGAGCGGTTGAAAACGCTCGGTGTGTATAAGTACATCGTTGAACGTGCGTTTCAAAACGTTCGTGCCAAAACTTACGTTCTAAAACGTCTCTTAAGAGCAGAGATTAATGGTAAAACACTTTCTCTCTCTCTCTTTCTTTCTTTCATTATAATATATATATATATATATATATATATATATATATATATATATATATATATATATATATATATATATATATATTATGTTTAACAAGGTAGGGCTTCACTCAGTACCTTGCTGGCAATAATGAGTGCTAAGCCTCTCGGGGAGTATTAAGGTGAAACACAGTATAGTCACAGTAAAGTGTGGCTCAATAATTAGTCTACTGATTCCTCTTAATAAGGGAACAGTCACCAGCCATAACAAGTATTCAGATGATGATGATGATGTTGTTGAAGTTTGGACTCATCTGACCTTCCAATGAACCAATTACAACACTTATTATTCTGTTGGTTTCATCCTCCACGAGGCTCTTTGAAGAACATAATTATTTTGGTTCATGACTGTACGTACATAACATTACCGACACATGTACAGTCACGACTCATTATAAGTAACCAGGCCCCATGTACAACAACAACATATAGTACAACAACTAATAGGTATACATCTTTGGTTGAAGCTTTGAACTGTCCACCCATTCACCAACGAACAAATTCCAATGTATCGAGGACTTATTTTGTATTTATTTCCTGTCTCTAGGTGTTCAAAGCACACCTGAATAACTGAATACTGAATGCTATAGAGGGTGTAACGGTTAACACACTCGCCCAGCAAGTGAGAGATCCAGGGTTCAATTCTTGGTTCAGCCCCCTTTGTTCCTGTTCACCCAGCAGTTAAGGGGGAAGTTTTGTGTTGGTAATTCGGGAGCAACTGAATCCTCCAAACTATTCCAAGCAACAGAACACCATTATTGTTGCTCCTCTGGTCCTGTTTCCTAGCATACTTGGGAGGAATCAAGGCACTCCAATGTACCAAAAAAGAACTACCCCCTTAATAGATACCCGGCTGTAAGAGCAACCTTTTAGGCTGGAGGAAGATGTGTTAATATAAACTATTCGGCACACTTCTCAACTACCCAGCAACACACTGGTGAGGGCTGGTTCTATCCAGAAATGAGGAATCTGGCCTCCTCTACCATGCACACTCTGGCCTGTTCTGTCTGTCTCTCTTACTATCTCTCGTTCTTTCTGGGTAGCTGACTAGATCGCCTGACTGTGTGGCACAACAAGGAAGACTACAGGTGGGAATTTTGGCCCCGGGGTACTGTACAATTGCCAGCACTTATGACTGGTACAGGAGAAGTGAACTGACAAGGCTGACTGTACCAGCAACTATACATGCCCTTGAGCCAGCAGTCCCCTCGTCTGCTGCCTTTGAAGAAGCATATCTCACTATCACCCTGACTCCCATTTAGGGGTCTGAGCATCTGAGCGGCTTCAGTCAACCAGACTCGGGACTGCTCGGTCAGACAGTCTGGGGAACTACAACAACAACTTATTAATGGGGTGTGGGAATAGGGGGACAGGCTTGGGGAGGCTTGGAGAGGTTTTGGGGGGTTAGGGGGGTGCAGGAATATGGGGACAGGCTTGGGGAGGTTTTGGGGGGTTAGGTGGGGTGCAGGAATATGGGGACAGGCTTTCTACCAACCCCATGCCTGTTCCCCTATTCCTACACCCCCCAGTCCCCCCCCCCCCCCAAGCGTGTCCCCTACTCCCACACCTCCTTAATGCTCGTGTCTGTACCTTGACACTGGTGGAATTCGTGGCAGGATTCGTCTGGACTTGTGTGTATAATGTGTGTGTATATGGTACTGTACTGTACAGTCTCCTCCACTCCTGCTTTCACCAGTTCAGCGTTGTCATCGTATACACCAGGCATCGTGTGAGTTACCAGTTCCGACTCTCACATCCGAAACACCTGCCATCAACCCTTACTCTTACTGGCAGGTGTTTCGGATGTGAGAGTCGGAACTGGTAGCTCACACGATGCCTGGTGTATACGATGACAACGCTGAACTGGTGAAAGCAGGAGTGGAGGAGACTGTACACAGGAATGGTATTTTATCATTATAATATGGAATTATTTTCACTTCGACGAGAGAAGAGCATTAATTAAAGGGAGATTCTCTGTTTGGTAAATTGGAAGGCGGAGTACTGAATCACACCCGTAGTTTAAAAAAAATTGAGGGCCCTTACTGGAGCTCTATGAATTCTCCAAACTACTCCAGGCAACAGATTCCCTATTCGAAACACTGAAGCGTTTTGTGGCCTGGATTATTTGGAGGGTTCATAGAGCTCCAGTAAGGGCCCTCAAATGTTTTAAAACTACGGGTGTTAGTCCTCCAAACCTTTCCACCAAACATCAATGTTATTAATAGCACTTCAGTTTCCTGGCATAGTATGTGTGTGTGTGTGTGTGTGTGTGTGCTTTACATTGGTACGGTATTGTCATTGTTCTGTGTATATCGAACACTAGGTCAATTGGGTCGTCAGTAAATATGTCCTAATTAGCCAAACTAATTATTACGTATCATTTATTAATACAACTACGAAGTCACGAGCATTTCCATTGCCACTCCTCATTAATACTAATATGATGCACACCCATTTACAGTCAGTATTTACAGTATTTACAGTATATATTAATTTTACAGTATATATTTACAGTATATATTAATTTTACAGTATATATTTACAGTATTTATTTATAGTATATATTTACAGTATTTATTTACAGTATATATTTACAGTATATATTTACAGTATATATTTACAGTATATATTTACAGTATATATTTACAGTATATATTTACAGTATATATTTACAGTATATATTTACAGTATATATTTACAGTATATATATGGAGATATTGATTCCTACAAACTATTTTTTTTAAGCAACAGGACGCCATTATTATTGTCCATCTGTTTCTCTATCCTGATATACTTTGGAGGAATCAAGGCACTCCAATGTGTAAAGAGTAATATATATATATGCCTATAGTTTGCCGTTAATTAAGGAGAGATTCACTTGTCTGTCTGTAAATTGGAAGGTTATGTATTCCTTTTAACAAACCACAAAACAGACACACTCAATGCTATACTAATATGGGAGAGAGTGAGGCTAGAAAGAGGGGAGGAAGTGAGGAAGGATGGCAGAAAGGAGGAGAGTGAGTGATTAAGAAAGGAGGGGAGGAAAGAAGCAAGGAAGAAAGGATGGCAGGAAGGAAGGAAGGAAGGAAAGAAAGGAAATAGGGGAATGAGGAAGGAAGAAAGGATGGAAGAAAGAAATTAAGAAAGACAAGAATAAAAGGAAAATGAGTAAAGGAAAGGCAAAAAACAGCAAGTAAAGGAAGTAGTTAGTTAGGAATTGCACACCTTCCAATTATTCTCCAACAATATAATCTTCCCTTATGCTAAATCCTTAATGATAAGTGTAAGTGTTATAATATCGAGGTCAGGGTACACACACACACACACACACATAAACACATACACATACATACATATACATACATACATATACATACATACATACACACACAAACACAGACACACACAAACACATACACATACACATACACACACACACGTAGAAACATACACACACACATACTGTCGTGGTCAATAATAATCATCCACATATGGGTAACTTTAATGATTTGCTGTCTAATGATTTTACGTTCACATGTAATGTTTTTGTTTTAAGTAGTGTGTAGCTGCTTGTATTAAATTAAAAGATGGTAGTTAACCTATTTATTGGGAAGTTTATCATCTAAGGAACAGAGGTAAGCTGTCAAAATCTTACGTGTGTTACCCCCCCCTATATGGATGATTATTTTTGACCACGACTGTACATACATCAGTGTTAACTTTGGGTGTCAGGGATGGAACCCAAATTTACTGTCTCGTCAGGGTTGATCTCCTCTCGTTGTCATTAGCCCATTAGAAAGTGTGGGTCGTATTTAGTTCAGTACAGTGCAGTTGGACACATGAATGGGTGGTACAGCCCAAGTGAAAGATGGTCCATTTCTCCCAATATCAAGTTACTTAGTGCCAAATAGGAGACATTAGGGGCAGAAGTCAGTATTGAGGATGGTGTGTGTGTGTGTGTGTGTGTGTGTGTGTGTTCCTCAGTGCCAAATAGGAGACATCAGGGGCAGAAGTCAGTATTGAGGATGGTGCATGTGTGTGTGTGTGTGTGTGTGTGTGTGTTCCTTAGTGCCAAATAGGAGACATCAGGGGCAGAAGTCAGTATTGATGATGGTAATAAAAAGCAACTACCTGATAATAGACACACAATGGTTACTCAAATGGGACAAGTATCTTTCACCTGGGCTGTACCAACCATTCCTGTGTCCAACTGTACATACACTCGCAATCCAAAATTTGTATCCAAGTCTTCTTATTGAGGTTTCGAATCATTTGAAACATACGAGCGAACCCATTACAACGCTTATCCTGTTTTTATAAAGAAAAATGTATATATATCTGAATTTTGTGGTTTTTCGTTATACAGTCGTGGACATAAATTTCAATACACATATGGATTACTCAAAGAAAATTAATGACTAATGTTTTCATGTTTTCATACGATGTTATTGTTTTGAAGAGTAAGTAGCTGCTTGTACGGACTTAGAGAGAGAGAGAGAGAGAGAGAGAGAGAGAGAGAGAGAGAGAGAGAGAGAGAGAGAGAGAGAGAGAGAGAGAGAGAGAGAGAGAGAGAGAGAGAGTTACATAGAATCACAGACCACAACAGACCTTACGGTCCACACGGGGTGATCTGATTAGAAGGTTACTGGTAGAGAATGAATATCTCCCCAGTGATAGTCGTAGGTAAGGATAGCAAAGTAGAAGGCTCTCTCCCCACCCTCCAATCCCTCCGGCCTGAGCCGTACTGGAAATAAAGTTAGGAGTCAGAACCTTGTGGAGTTGGTAGAGAAATCTCCACAAGGAAATTTTATAGGAAAGATAGAAAGTAGTTGAAATTTGGCTAACTTGCCACCTGTAATGGGCAAAAAATTATTCATTAGTAAACATCGAAAGTCGGGGATTAGATGCAAGGTGTTTATCAAGGCGACGTTTGAAGCTATCTACTGTGTTACATTCTATTACGTTACGGGGAAGCCCATTCCATAAGTTGACGACTCGGTTAAAAAAGAAATTCTTGGATTCGTGTGAGTTAAAAGATTTACCTATGATTTTACAGCCATTACCTCTCGTGTAGTTTGATTGATCGATATTGAAATATTTGTTGCAGTCCATATTGTCTATGCCTTTGATTATTTTGAATACCTGGATTAAGTCGCCTCTCAATCTACGTTGTGCTAATGGGAATAGATTCAATTTATTTAGCCGCTCTTCATACGTTTTGTTTCGTAGACATGGTATCATTTTAGTAACTCTACGTTGGACTCGTTCCAATTTTACTATATCTTTCTGGTAGTACGGGCACCAGGCTTGGACACAATATTCCATAAGGGGACGGACCAAGGAATTATACAAAGTGAGGATTGTATCTTTAGACTTATACTCGAATGCTCTGCCAATAAAGCCGAGAGAGAGAGAGAGAGAGAGAGAGAGAGAGAGAGAGAGAGAGAGAGAGAGAGAGAGAGAGAGAGAGAGAGAGAGAGAGAGAGAGAGAGAGAGAGAGAGAGTTACAAGGACAAGTAGCACCTCAAAAGGTCTTACGACCCATACCAAGGAGGTACCGTAGGTGTAGTAGTAGTTGCTAACTAATAGTGAGAGAAAAGTATAGTAAAGAGAAGGCTCTCCCCACCCACCTCTCCCACCCGCATTGCGGGTATGGAAATGGAAATGTACCTAACCCGGGGGAAAAAAGGCCGGACTAGGAAATTTTTGTACAGGAAAGGAGGAAACAATCCCTATAACTCTACCAGGCTTGGCAGAACTTTGTCTAACTGTTTCTTGAACTGTTCTATCGAGGAACTATCAACTACCTCTGCTGGTAGCTGATTCCAGACATTGCAGATTTTATATGTGAAGAAATTACCTAACGTATTATGGCGGAAGCGTTTCAAGTCTAGTTTCCATCCATGGTTTCTAGTTGCATTAGTGTTTAAGCTAAACAGGCACTGATAATCAATGTTTTCATATCCACGAAGGATTTTGAAAACTTCAATTAGTTGACCTCTCAAGCGTCTGGTCTCTAATGAGAAGAGACCTAGTGCCTGCAGCCTTCTCTGGTAGCCCATGTGTTTAATTGATGGGATCAGTTTGGTGGCCCTAGCCTGGACGCTCTCAAGCATCGCAATGTCTTTCTTGAGAGTCGGCGACCAGAACTGCACAGCATATTCCAAATGTGGCCGAACCAAAGAATTGTACAGAGTGAGGACTATCTCTTTATTTCTAAATCTAAATTGCCTCTTTATATAACCAAGAAGCCTCTGGGCTTTCTTCTCTACTGCGAGGCACTGCTTGGAGAATTTGAGGTCACTGCTGATCAGTACACCTAAGTTTTTCTCCAAGTCAGTACTACTAATTTCACTTCCCAACAGAGAGTAACTGGCTCTCTGGTTGGCTGGGCCTATGTGCATCACTTTACACTTGTCCAAATTGAATGGCATCTGCCATCGTTCAGACCACTTTCCTACTTTCTCTAGGTCTTTATGTAATTGTTCTACCTTTTCAAATGATGAAGCATTACACCCTAACTTGGTGTCATCAGCAAATTTTGCAATTCGACTGACAATGCCCACATCTATATCATTAATGTAGATTATAAAGAGTAGTGGACCTAGAACTGAACCTTGAGGAACCCCACTTGTGACTGATGCCCAACTTGAGGCTTCCCCATTGATTACTACTCTTTGGTGCCGGTCAGTTAGCCAATTCTCAATCCATTTAGCAAGCATGCCCCTTATTCCCAGTGCATGGGTTTTTGCCATCAACCTCTGATAAGGTACTTTATCAAAGGCTTTCTGAAAGTCCAGATAAAGGATGTCTATTGCCCGGCATTGGTCATACTCAGAAAGCATACCATGGAAAAATTCAATCAAGTTGGTCAAACATGAACGCCGACGCCTAAAGCCATGCTGTGAATCATACAATAAATTATATGATTCAAGATGATCTACTATTCTATCTGCAACTATACCCTCCAATACCTTTCCTACTACAGATGTAAGGCTGATTGGACGGTAGTTTCCAGGAAGATGGCGATCTCCCTTTTTAAATAT
>JAWZYT010004709.1:5000-42500 GCA_034508575.1 Petrolisthes manimaculis
CATGTATTGAGAGGTGTTTAATCATTACAGGTGTGAGAGGTGTGTTATTGAGAGGTGTTTAATCATTACAGGTGTTGACAGGTAAAGATGACATGTGTTAAAGTACATACAGTATATTGAGAGGTGTTATCATTACAGGTGTTGATAGGTGTGTTATTGAGAGTTGTTTAATCATTACAGGTGTTGAGAGGTGTGTTATTGAGAGGTGTTTAATCATTACAGGTGTTGAGAGGTGTATAATCATTACAGGTGTTGAGAGGTGTGTTATTGACAGGTGTTGACATTACAGGTGTTGCTAGGTGTGTTATTGAGAGGTATATAATCATTACAGGTGCCTGAGTACAGTTGAGGATGGGTCAGAACCTGTGCTGCCCCAAGGAGGCACGAGCCCCAAACCCAAACCACTTCGAGTATCTGGGTGAGTCCATTTATTGTTACTCTCACTCACTCACTCTTATTCTGTCTCATCATATTCACTCTCACTCACTCATACTCTTCACTTATACTCATACTCTCACTTATACTCTCACTACTTATTCTCTCTCATTCATTCATACTCTCACTCTTTATTCTCTCTCATTCATACTCTCTCATACTCTCATTCATTCATACTCTTTCTTATTCACTCTCACTCACACACTCATATTCTCTGTTATTCATTCATACTCTCACTCATACTCTCATATTCTGTCTCATTCATTCATACTCTGTCATTCATACCTTCTCATTCATTCATACTCTCACTCTCTGTCACTCATACTTTGTCATTCATTCATACTCTCTTTCTTATTCACTCTCACTCATACTCTCATTCATTCATACTCTTTCTTATTCACTCTCATTCATTCATACTCTCAATCACTCATAGTTATTCAATCTCACTCACTTTGTTTCATTCACATTCATATTATTTCATTCACTTTCACTTTTGTTTAAATTTGTTTTGTATTTACAGTATTATATAAAACAATTTCAATTTAATTTAATATATTTTGGCTAATCTTATCCATCTAACTTACTTTACTAATATTCTAATGCATTTTATAGTAATTTAAAGTTAATTAATAATAAGTTAGTTTATTCATTAGTTACAAGTATTTTTTAGATTACATAAGTTACCTTTTTACATAATATTATAAGTATTTTAAGATTACACAATTTTTACATAGTATTATTAAGTATTTTAAGATTACACTGGTTACTTTTGTACATACATTAAATTTCTATTAAGGGTTTCATCAGTTTATATAATGGTTTTAATTGTTAAGATATTTTCCGCTACATTTTTCCAGTTGCCTTTCAGGACGTTTTATAAAGACAGTGTAGCCAATTAAGTTATCAGCCCATATGTAATGAGAACCATATGTATGTAAGAATATATATATGTGGTGGTGTGGTACTGATAACACACACATACACACACACACAGGCACACAAACACGCACACACACACACACACACACACACACACACACACAGATAAAGAAGTACAGAAATACAATATAGTTTTCTAAATAGAGTAATAGACGAATTGAACAAATTACCAAAAAAAATGGTTTATGTCAAAAAAAAAAAAAAACACACACACACACATCATACCAGTACCACACCAACCATCGTCAACACCATGGATGTTCTTGCATATGACTCTCATTAGTACAGTCACAATCAAATATCCACCAACACTTTCCTTCCATCATAGTAAATATCTTGGTAATAAAGAACAACACGTGTATGATTTTGCAACACCTCATAATAATAATAATAATAATAATAATAATAATAATAATAATAATAATAATAATAATAATAATAATAATAATAATAATACAGTACTGTACCCGGTAATAATAATAATAATAAAGAACAACATGTGCATGATTTTGCAATACCTAATAATAATAATAATAATAATAATAATAATAATAATAATAATAGTAATCTTGGTAATAAAGAACAACACGTATGATCTTGCGACACCTCATAATAATAATAATAATTGAGGGGGTTGAGTTGACATAAGGTGTTGTTGTTGTATGATTATATTTTGATATGATACTGATTTATTTGTACAATGGAAGGAAAGTGTTGGTGGATATATGATTGTGGCTGTACATGTGGTTGTGTTCTTAGCTTCTATTCTTTAATTAACACTTGAGTTGCATTGTCTTGTGGTGATCGGAAAATTATTAATATCTTTTTCCAAACTATCGTATATGTGTGTGTGTGTGTGTGTGTGTGTTCATTCATTTTTGCCTTGAATTACTTACTTATTATGATATTTGTTTATTTATATTTGTTTATTTATTTATTTATGGGATACAGTAGTACACGTATACTGTAGTACATTTTGAGTACATTGATTCCTCCTCTAAAGTACAGTAAAGTATTGCCAGGAATTTAACAGGACCTGATTAACAGAAATTATGGTTCCCTGTTGTTGTTGTAGTAGTTTTTTGTTGTTGTTGTTGTTGCTTGGAATAGTTTGGAGGAATCAGTTACTCCAAATTTACCATCCCTAAGGACCCTGTGTGTGATGTAGTCTGAAAATTGGAGTTATACGAGTCCTTTAAATATTGCCACGAAACACGCACACACACACACAGACACACACACACAGACACACACACACAGACACACACACACAGACACACACACACAGACGCACACACACACACACACACACACACACACACACACACACACACACACACACACACACACACACACACACACACAGACACACACACACAGACACACACACACACAGACACAGACACAGACACACACACACAGACACACACACACAGACACAGACACACTCACACACACACACACTCACACACACTCACACACACACAGACACACACACACACCTATATGGATGGAGTTTATTTCATGAAGTGGTCAGGAGGAATCAGAAGCCTCCAGTTTTCATACACGATCACAGGGTCTTTAAATTTTGAAACATAGATATGGAGTTTTTATGGGTGATTGGAGGCTGTTGATTCCTCCAAACTGTGACACATTTTGGAGGAATCAGTAGCCTTCAATAGCATCATACCAAGTCACATGATTTGTATAAATATCGGGTTGGTTTCATAATTACAACTGATGAGACACACATATATTATTTTCCATGATGCAGTGTTTGCTTTGGTAAAACAGTAGACCCTCGATAGATGATGATTAAATTGATTACATAATTATATTTTCTTATATATACGTATTCTTAACACAGGCTCAGTTAATTATTTATATATATACTGTACATTAGGCCATCAATATAAGATGATTACTGTATTTTGATCACATAATGTATATCATTTTCACACAGGCTTAGTTAATTATTTATATATACTGTATACATTAAGCCCTTGATAAAAGATAATTAAATTGATTACATTAACACAGGCTTTTAACACAAGCTTAGTAAATCATATACATGTATGTACATACATTAGGCCCCTGATAAAAGATATGTAAATTTAACATCTATATTGTTTTAAGAGAGGGTGAGTAAATGAGTGAGTTAGTGTGTTGGTAATGAATAACACAAGTCTGGGAAAACAAACAAACAAACATTGGTGGTCTTCAATGAGTGTAAAATGAATTAATTAATGAAGAAATGGTGGATATAAGTATTTTATTTATTCATTGTATATCCAGGGTCGACTCTACTGTAGTTGGATTATTATTTTCAAAACGGTGATCTTGAAATTTGATGTTTAAAAAAAAATCTTGAATGTGTATTTTATATTTTCCTATCTTATTATTATCCTTATCTTATTATCTTATTATTATCATTATCTTATTATCTTATTATTATCCTTAAGGGGATATATAGCACTTTGTTTTGGGTGGTAAATCTGGAGCAAATTATTCCTCCAGACGATTCCAGGCAACAGGATACCATTATATTTCTTCATCTGGGTCTGTTTCCTGACATACTTTGGAGGAATCAAGGCACTCCAATATTTCAAAAGTATAATATTCCTTTAAGGAGTACAGTACTGTAATGTAGTCAGAAAATTTGAAGTAAAATGAGTCCTTCAAATATTGCCACAAAACACACACACACCTATATGGAAGGAGTTTGTTTCGTGGCATGATCAGGAGGAATCAGAAGCCTCCAAAGTTTCACACATGGTCACAGGGGTAATACAGTGTTGGTAAATTTGGAACAAACCGATTCCCCCCCAAAATATTCCAAGCAACAGCAGGTCACCATTACTTTTGTCCATCTTGTCCTGTTTCCTGGTATATTTTGGATGAATCAAGGTGTACCAAAAGTATACTATATATCCCCTTACAAAATATAATACACTTTTGGTACAGTTTTGGTACATAGTCCTTGACGTGGGTGTAAAGGGATGTCTGTTCGAGGACTATGTGCCGTGACTGTACATTGGAGTGCCTTGATTCCTCCAAAATTTGCCAGGAAACAACAGAACCGGATGAACAAACCTAACGACAGTCTGTTGCTTTGAAAAGTTTGGGTGAATCGGTTGTTCCAGATTCACCAATACTATACATAAACTTCATACATAAACTTCATCCTTTATATGTCTTCAGTTACAAAATTTAATACAATATGTACAGTACTTATCGACTGTACTGTACATAGTGTAGGTGTATACATATATTATTTCTTTAGAGCCAAAGTACAGATATATCACTTCCCTCTTCCCTCCCCTCCCCCCTCCCCATGCTGTTGTTGTTGTTGTTGTCATTGGTGGTACTGTAGAGAGAGCTTTATCCGTTGGTCTATGGGTGGTATGCAGGAATATCCATAGTGTTGACAATGGTGTGGTAAAGATACATTTGTTGTGTACTGTAGTGTTTGGCTATGGAGTCCTTATATCATTAACAGGCCAGCCATCATCAACACAATGCTTATTCTTACATGTTATATGTTACCCAAATGTGTGTATAGGGGTTCAATGTGGAGGAGTTTTCTTGAGGGATGGAAGGAGAATGTTAACTGATGGTTTATATGTACACAATGCCTTCAAAAATATTTATTCTTGGATCAGATGTTAAAGAAAATTTTCATGGCAGAAAGATTGTGGTATTAAAATATATTAATAGTTTGTGTGTACACGACCATTTCAGTCGTTTCTAATGCCCCTTGAGAAACGAAAAACATCATTCACTTTGGGTCGTCGTATTATTAAACTACTGTACTACTTTGAGAAAAAGTCTTTTTGTTTTTCAATTTGTACCGGAAAATTTGTGAATTACACAACAAAAATCCTTTTCCTCAAAGAAGTACAGTACATGTAGTTTAATAATACGACCGTCACACATTTAGTTATAGAAAACCCTCTAAATTGACAGTTGTGGTATTAGTTCTACCCAAAGGTCCCCTGAATGCTGCTTGTGTCAATATACAGTACTGTAGGCCCTTAATATAAGATGATGAAATTGATTATATATATCCTTTTAACACAGGCTTAGTAAATCACTTACTGTGTATGGTAATGAATAACACAAGCCTGGGTAAACATTTGGTGGTCTTCAATGAGTGTAAAATGTATGAAGTGACGGTGGATACATGTATTTATTCATTGTATATCCAGGGTCAACTGTATTGTATATAAAGCCTTCTTTCTTACCCTCCCTAGTCCCTCTCATACTGTCTTAGGAAATATAACAACAGTATTCAGTTATTACTATATGTTTACGGGAGAAAAAAGACGTATGTGTACATTTGTGAGTGTTTGTGTGTGTATATGTGCGTGTATATGTGCCCGTCGATTTTTTTTTTTATCATAATCGATTACTGTGTTTTATTGTGTTTGTACAAAGGGGATTAAATTATGTTAGACAATTGGAGGTGACTATTATCCCTCCAAACTAGTGTAGCCAATACTGTACAGCCACAATCAAATATACACCAACACTTTCCTTCCATTGTAGTAAATATCTTGGTAATAAAAAACAACACGTGTATGATTTTGCAACACCTCATAATAATAATAATAATTGAGGGGGTTGAGTTGACATAAGGTGTTGTTGTAAGATTATAGTTTGATGTGATACTGATTTATTTGTACAATGGAAGGAAGGTATCGGTGGATATTTGATTGTGGCTGTACATAAAATAACAGACCTAAAGACCATACTGTACTGTACACACTTTACAATACCGTACATACAAGGCGGCAGCAGTGTTACCAATACAGTAATGTCTTGTTGTACAGTTGGTGGCAGAATTCCTGTCACACCACCTGCTTCACCGAGACACACAGTATTTATGGACTCCTGAAATACACACGCTATCTACATTTAAGGGGGTGTGGGCTTAGGGGGGGGGCTTAGGGGGGTGTGGGGGGATTTTGGGGGGTGCGGGAGTAGGGGGACGGGTTTGGGGGGGGAGTAGGGGGACAGGCTTGGGGGGGGAAGGGTTAGGTGGGTGCGGGAATAGGGGGACAGGCTTTCTACCCCCCCCAAGCCTGTCCCCCTATTCCCGCACCCCCTCCCCCAGTCCCCCTACTCCCTCGGTGAAGCAGGTGAGGTGACAGGACTCTTGCCTTCGACTGTACACTGTATATATTGAAAACTAACTTGGACCTAACTTACATATTTCTTAGAACTACCCGGTACTGAACTTGACCTTGATTATCTAGATGAGAAAATCACAACCACATCTGTGAGTGAGTGAGCATCATGTGTGTGTGTGTGTGTGTGAGAGTGTGTGTGTGTGTGTGTGTGTGTGTGTGTGTGTGTGTGTGTGTGTGTGTGTGTGTGTGTGTGTGTGTGTGTGTGTGTGTGTGTGCGTGTGTGTGTGTGTGTGCGTGTGTGTGAGTGAGTGAGTGAGTGTGTGTGTGAGTGAATGAGTGAGTGAGTGAGCATGTGCGTGTGTGTGTGTGAGTGAATGAGTGAGTGAGTGAGTGAGTGTGTGTGTGAGTGAATGAGTAAGTGAGAGAGTAGTGTGCCAGGAGTCAACTCAGTTTGGTGCCAAAATGTTCTATCAACAGTCTTGGTTTCACACACACCTTGTGAGTGAGACTTCATGATGTGTGTATATGTATGTATGTACACTTACTGTACATATCTAGGCGTGTGTGTATGTGTATGAGTTTATATTTAGTTTCAAGTTTAAATACAAACTGAATAGCTTTGTACTATGTAGTAATATATGTACAGTAGTTTCATAATAAATTTTGGAAATCCTTATACAGTACTATATTAAACAGTACTGTAATGTGAACAATACCACATCTACCATAATATTATATACTGTACTGGAATAAATAAATAGTGATACGGTATCTTTTACAAACATGTGTACAACTGTATAAATTATCATGTACTGTACAGTAATATTTATTGATCATTACTAGGTAGTACATTACTATCATAACATTGAGGTGTAATGAAATGGTCTTCATTCATTAAATATTTATAAGTACAAAAGTTGGTTTGTAAATGTTAATATAAATATGAAGGGTTTCTCCGCCTCCCCTCCTCCTCCCCTCATCATAATTTCTTGGCATAAGTAATTTTTACCTTCATTACCAATTAAGGGATTGTTGTTGTAAAGTTACAGCCAATAAACTTTTGACTTTCCTGATGGCAATACAATACATTAGACCCTGGATATACAATGAATAAATAAAATACTTATATCCACCATTACTTCATTAATTAATTCATTTTACACTCATTGAAGACCACCAATGTTTGTTTGTTTGTTTTCCCAGGCTTATGTTATTCATTACCAACACACTAACTCACTCATTTACTCACCCTCTCTTAAAACAATATAGGTAATCAATTTAATCATTTTATATCAAGGGTCTAATGTATTCTAATTGACATTTTTCACACACACGAAAACACACACACACACACACACACACACACACAATCCCAAACATATCCATACTCTCCTCCTTACACAAACTTAAACGAGTATTATTTATATAACATAACGTATTTCAGTCTTCACTATAACAACCTAATTCAATACAGTATTAACCGTTACAGTTTAATTACTACAAAATCTCTCTCTCTCTTTATTATACAGTACTGAAGTTTATTTTATATTAACATACTGTATGTTTGTTTATTTGTTTTTTTATTACATGTCTAAGTAATATGTAGCTACCCTGGTTGTCTTTATGTTTAGGTGTTTACAAATCATCAATTAAACTTGATTGATGAATGAAACAGAAGCAAGTGTGTGTGTGTGTGTGTATCTGCGTGTGTGTGGTTCGTGTATCTGCGTGTGTGTGTGTGTGTTTGGTTCGTGTATCTGTGTGTGTGTTTGGTTCGTATATCTGCGTGTGTGTGTGTGCATGTGCATGTGAGTGTGCATATAAAGTTGGAAACAATTTACAAACATCTCTCACAGACAGAGACAAGAACAGAGCATAACACCAATCATGTAAATAATATTCACTACATACCACCACCACCACCACCACCACCACCACCATCACCATCACCACCATCACCACCATTACTCCATCATGTCCTCCATCTTACCCAGTAGAAAATGCAGAGGCCCCGATACCCCTTGACATTGGTAATGGAGCCATCTACATGCCCCCAACCTACGAACAACCTGATCCGAGGAACCTGGCCCCTCCTGAGTACGCAGCTCCCTCTAGCCTCGCACCACATATACCCGGTAGTCCATCGTTTCAAAATGTGCTTTGCTTAAAAAAGAAAAAGAAAAAACGAAAATAAAACCAGCTGCTTCTTGATTTTAGTTCCATTTCTTCGCTTGAAGCAGGGAGGAGCCATTGCCGCGCTGGCTTGTGTTTGGAATCACACATACAGACAGTCGCATTTATATACCTGTATAGTGTTATGTACATTGCTTGTAGCCAGGTTTATAAGTGAAGGAATGGATGAATGTATCTCTGAAAACCTGAACAGTTGTGTACAGTATATCTGTGTTGATGCAGTTGGTTTTGGTATGGTTTCAAAAGGTGGGTAAGTTATTAAGAACTGTATATAAGATTATCCTTAGTGGTAACGATGACATGGTACAGTACTGGTACAATGGTTATATAGTATATCTATGGACTCATGGTACACTACTGGTATTATATCATCATTAAACACTATCAATATTCTTGTATACAGTACAGCCTTAACTGCTACAATACATACACAAGTTTAACTGTCTCTGAGAGCAATACTTATAAAGGTCTGATAATATTAATAATAAATATGAAAGAACCATTTGGAGGAGACCTTCTACTGACAACATCACTCTTGTTTGTGCTGATCACAACAAAGTGAAGTGTCACATTTAAGAGTCTTCCACAAATAATGTTTGCAGTAAATATTTATTTATAGTACAGTACTTATTTTGCACTTGATGATTAATGATGCATTGTTATTCACCCAAAGTTGTTATGCAGAGGCATTTTTTTTTTATTATTAAACTACTAGTGTGATTGTGGTGTATATGTGTGTGTGTGTATGTGTGTGTGTGTGTGTATGTGTGTGTGTGGCTCTACCTGTGCTGAAGGCTGCTTTGATGGCAAGGCATTAGGGGTAAGAGATAAACCCCTGGAAATCTATACAACTGACTCCTTTGCTACATGGCTTTACAAGGAGTGTTGCTCAGACCAAGACCATCATGTTCTTCCATTGTCGCCAGGATACAGTATAGGATTGCATTCAGCCGTGACTGGAGGAAGCTGCGGTACATTGAGAGCTTCTTTCCTCCAGTTTGAGAGCTTCTTTCCATCCAGTGCTTTTATGGGTGGCTGTAACATGAAGCTCTAACACTGTACATCAAGAGCTTCTATGAACCAACTATGCAGCTTTGTGACAAGAGGTGTACAGTACACGCGTTACCATCGTTAGTTTGGTGGTGGTACAGAGGGAATCTTCTGCTGCTAGTACTGTAATGATGACGGAGACTGGTAACCGCGGGGGATTGTGAGTTGTAATCCGTGGGCTGTTGGATGTGTTCGCAGGTAAGCCGGATGGCACGAGCTCCATGACGCCCCCCCACGGTGCACAAGGCAACAACCCCCGCTATTACCCTGACCCGTCCAGATCCAGGGCCGCGTATAACTCCCAACAGCATGGGGTCGATGTCATCAGATCAAACTCAGGACAAGGTGGGTCCACACAGATGCTCGCTCACTCTAGTAGGGGACGTACAGTATGCAAGAACATTGATAGTGTTGTTGTTGATGATGATGATGTGGTACAGTACTGGTACGATGACTCCACCGACAAACTACAGAACCATCATACCAGTACAACACCATTGTATACAAGAACCATTGATAGTGTTGACGATGGCATGGTACCGATACAATGACTTGATAGACACAAACACTACAGGGTCATGGTAACATTACCATACCATTGTCAACACCAACACAGATATTGTTGTATACAAAGGTAGGTACGGTAGTTTGTTTACCTTCTCTGGCGGCTGTTTACTCCTGCTGATAAAGTGTAGTAGAGTACAGTAGGTAGGCAGCTGTTCAGTCACTGTAGGTATTGTATTGTATTGTAGGTTAGGTGTTCACTCATTCTTATATTATACAGTAGTAGTGTTTCTATTTGGTAGTTTGTTCACTCCAGTATACACAGTGTACAGTTGGCTGCATAACACACACACACAACACACACACATATACAAACACATGCACACACACACACACAAACACACACACACACACTCATGATTTGAATGTGGTGAGAAGTACCTGTATATGCACTTGTAAGCACATAGAGTAATGCCTTTCTTTACTTTAACCCAAAATGTATATCCTGGGTATTTTGTCTGCCCAAGCACTCTTCACCTTGTTAAAATAATCGTGGAAGGAAAAATTGTTTGGAAATACTGTGTAGGTTCATTGTTGTGTAAGGTTATTTGAAACTTGAACAAGGAATGAGTACAAATTGATGATAGAGAATGTGGAATGATTGACTGTGTTTTTATTAGTGTGTTCTGTACAGTACTGTATATGGATGAATTTATGTGCTATTAATTTTGAAACTCATTTGAGTGGATATTACAACTTGCTTGTGTGTATGTGTTTGTGTTGCAGAAGCACAATTGTTATGTTTAAATAGTAGTGTAAGAAATGTGTCGGGAATTCCGTATTAAGTCAAACTGAGACGTTTATTGTACTTGAAGATGCAACAAGTTTATCCCACCTTATGATGGCTTAAGCAAGGATGAATCTGTATAATATCAAATATTTTTGTATAAAGCATTATTTCCACTAATACCATACAGTAATTATAACATTTACCTGTGTTTACTGCTACAGGTACAATATTTTCATCATCTATATCATTAATTGGTTATTTTTGTCACACCAAGATACTTAATTTTTGGAAAGCAATTTTTACATTTTTTTTTCTACAAGGAAATGTTTTGCACAATTTGATATTGTACAAAGTTATGATGTTTTTCACTTCACATAAAAATAATGTTTAAATCGTCTCTAATTTTTTCCAGAGTACATATTTTGTTATGTGTTGAATTTTCAGGTAGTGTTTACATGTAGACAACACAACATTATCTAACACTTTATTATTTTACTCTCTTCCATTTTATTATTTATTTAGTATATGACTTCCAGGACTTTACTTATTTTTCATAGATTATATTAACTAATATTACTTTTCCCAGAATATATATTACTGCAGGTTGAAAGGGAGTACAAATACAGTACAGTACAGTACACTGTAATGGTACCATATACTGTACTGTATCCCTTTCATAAACTATTGATGCACATTTAGAGAAAATATAAACAGGTTGCGAAGAAAGTGTCGGTGGATATTTGATTGTGGCTGTACAGTACATATCCAACATCCGTTATAAAAATAGAAAAGAAAGTGTAAAAAGTTGAGTTTGTTGCCAGACCGTATGATTCCCATCTCTGCTTTACATTGGAGTGTCTTGATTCCCACAAAGTAGGCCAGAAAACACATCTAGGTAAACAATAATAATGGTGACCGCATTGGAAAATCACTTGCTCCAGATAAAACACACACACACACACACACACACACCTTTGTTTAATTACGGTCATGTATAGATTACCCCCATAGACCTCAGGTTTACACTAAGGATACATACATGCATACATACATACATACATACATACATACATACATACATACATACATACATACATACATACATACATACATACATACATACATACATACATACATACATACATACATACATACATACATACATACTGTACATACATACATGCATACAAACATACATACATACAAACAATCTTGTCCACTCCTTCCATGTTCTGTCTCAAATTTTCCCCCCTCAAAAAATTATAAAACAAAACAAAATCCATCAATCCCTGATCATCACTCAAAAACGAAAGAAAAATAATCCCACTTCATCACTCGAAAAAGAAAACAAAATCCCACATTATCACTCAAAAATGGAAAAAAAATCCCACATCATCATTCAAAAAAAGAAAGAAAAACAAAATCCCACATCATCACTCAAAATCGAAAGAAAAAATCCCACATCATCATCCAAAAAAGAAAAAAAAAAAATCCCACTTCATCATTCAAAAAAGAAAAAAAATCCCACTTCATCATTTAAAAACGAAAGAAAAAAATATCCCGCATCATTACAAAATTCTTATTTGATTTGAATTTGCTGTGAATTTAGTGCTCTATTATATATTATTGTCTTTAGTTGGAGGCATACCATTGTCGAACTTGGCTGCTGTTAAAAAGAGAGAGAGAGAGAGAAACCATAAAACAATAATAGTGTTAATTAGTTATTGTTAGCATTATTTCCTTAGCTTTTAAGGACCCTGTGATTGTGTATGAAAACTGGAGGCTTCTGGGCCGATACTTACTATTGCTGAGTGGGTGTCATAAGTCTTAATTAATGTCGATCATAAACTGATTGCTCACCTTCATAAATCAAGTCTTTAGTTTATGTTTCGACTATGGCCTAGTCTGTATAGGCCTTGGTCTCCACATAAATGCTTGTTTTCACTAAGATATTCCAGGTACAGTAGGTATTTTTAAGTGTGCACATGAGTTACGATCGATTTATGTCACCGTCATACTGTAGCGATATTTGTAAGTAACGGCCCTGGTTCCTCCTGATCATGCCACGAAACAAGCCCCTTCAATATAGGTGTGTGTGTGTTTCGTGGCAATATTTGAAGGACTCGTTTACCTCCACTTTTTCTGACTACACCACACACAGGGTCCCTTAATGAACCTCTCCCCCATCCCCACCACCACCACCACCACCACCCAGCACTGTTATTATTAATGAGTTGTGTTGCAGGCTTTGTGTGTGTGTGTGTGTGTGTCAACTTGTGGCTGTTTTTCCATTGCTTATTAACACACTGAACCCCTCATAGTACGACACCCACTTTTCATTCCATCACTAAAACGAATACGTATATTTACAGTGTTTATTTATTTATTTATTTATTTATTTGTTTTTTATATTATTTTGAGCATAACAAAATTTTGCTTCATCGTGGAACAGGCCGCATTGTCTATGATTTTCTCTTGTATAATTATGAATGTCACTTTATTATTATTATTATTATTATTATTATGTTTTTCTTCCAGATTTTTAACAGGGGATGGAGGTAGACTCAGTGTGTTTGTATTCTGGATGTATACGCAGGCTAACGTTTTCTTTTTCCTGTGTTTGTGTGCCCCTGTTTCCTGCCGGGCATATTCTGGCATGTCCTGGGGTGTCCTGCCATGCTCTGTGTCCTGGCAAATCTTGGCGCGTCCCACCGTGTCCTGGGGTGTCCTACCATGTCCCGCTGATGTCATCTGGTGTGTCCTGCTCTACTCAATGTGTCCTGACAAATCTGGGTGCATCCTACCGTGTCTTACTGATGTGTCCTGGTGTGTCCTACTGATGTGTCCTACTGATGTGTCCTACTGATGTGTCGTGGTGATGTGTCCTGGTGATGTGTCCTGGTGGTGTGTCCTGGTATGTCCCTCCACTCTAGGACTACCAGCTCATGGGTGGGTACAACAGCATCATGGAAGTCACATACGGATGCGCAAGGAGTCGGGTGAGCACTTGTTGTCTTCATTGTTTGTTTGTTTGTTTGTTTGTTGTGTTGGTCTGGTTGAGGAGACGGTGGGCCATATTCAAGAACATTCCATGGGGCCTACGATGATGGTGTGGTACCGATACGATGACAATAAGAACCGTCACACGGATACAACACCATGCATATTCTGGCCTTGTTTTGTACTGGTGGTGTTGTTGTTGTTTTTGTTGTTTTGCACTGTTGTTGTTTAATGTATTGTACAAAGAAGGTTTACTGTACACACATTACAAACAAACACCCATGATAACAACAAACAACAACAACAACAGTACAAAACAAATGAGGCATTACTGTATTTTAATGATATGCAGCATGATTCAGTATTACCAGATAAATATTCAGTGTATAATAATAATAATAATAATAATAATAATAATAATAATAATAGTAGTGTATGAAGAGATAAATACTTTCCTAATATTTTATACTAAGGGAGGTGTAAATATTTATTCAGCATGTATTAATATATTTAGTAAAGCCAATGCATGTGAACGATGGACTGTATGCAAGAACATCTGTGGTATTTACGATGGTGTGGTACTATGGAGTCATCGTACTGGTATCACACTACATGTATAATTAAGGGGGTGCGAGAGTAGGGGGACAGGCTTGGGGGTGGGAATAGGGGGACAGGCTTGGGGTGGGTAGAAAGCCTGTACCCCTATTCCTGTAACCCCAAAAACCCCTCAACCCTGTCCCACTATTCCTACACCCCCCAAACCCCCACCCCAACCCTGTCCCTTACTCCTGCACCCCCAAACCCTGTCCCTTACTCCTGCACCCCCAAACCCTCCCCAAGCCTGCCCCTACTTCCCCCCCAAGCCTGTCCCCCTGCTCCTGCACCCCTTTAATTAACACCCATTAATGTTCTTGAATATAGTCCAAGGGTGTATGTATGTACAGTCGGCTGCAAAAGTCCCGTCGTCTCACCTGCTTCACCGAGACAGGCAGTGTTCATGGACTCAAGAAATACACACGTTTTCTACACTTAATAATTCGAGTCTATGAACATGGCGTGTCTTGGTGAAGCGAGTGAGTCGACGGGACTTTTGCAGCCGACTGTACTGAGTTGTTCGGTGAGCCAGTCGTGTGTTAACATGTGCTAAAATGTGTGTTAACGTGTGCTTCATCCTGGTTACAAAAGAGAGGTCATTAATCTTTATTTTCTTAACAGTATTTTTTTTTTTTTTTTTTTTTTTTTTTTTTTCCATGAATGGGATTTAGTTACTGAGTTTGTTTTCTGGAATGTACAGTACAGTAAATTTTTTAACTAACTCTTACTAGCCTTGTCATTTATAATTAATATTTTATTTGGTGCAGTGGTAGGTCCTGGATATAAAATGAATAAATTGATCACATAATAATATCCTTTTAACACAGGCTTAGTAAATAATTTATATATTATACAATAGACCATCAATATAGAATAATTAAATTGATCACTTAATAATAATCTTTTAAGAGAGGGTGAGTAAATGAGTGAGTTAGTGTGTTGGTAATGAATAACACAAGCCTGGGAAAACAAACAAACAAACATTGGTGGTCTTCAATGAGTGTAAAATGAATTAATTAATGAAGAAATGGTGGATATAAGTATTTTATTTATTCATTGTATATCCAGGGTCGACTCTACTGTATTGTATTGTATGTGTGTTTTATCTATTTTACAACAGTTTTATGTTTTATTTTCATTGTAGTGGTTTTATATACAGTACTGTATATTTTTTTATGTTATTGAATGAAAGCCCACATTCATAATTATCCCTTAGAATTGATAATGTTATGCAAGATAAAACAAATGTTGGGTACTTTAATAATAATAATAATAATAATAATAATAATGATGATGATGATGATGATTACATTTGTTGTCTGGTGGCTTATAGTGAAGAATGTAATTATTGTAAATATATTGGTGTCGGTAGCTTTGATTAACTGGGTAAGGAATGAAGGGAGTAATTCACTTTTGTTACATTGGAGTGCCTTGATTCCTCCAAAGCATTCCAGGAAACAGGACCAGATGAACCAAAATAAGGGTGTTCTGTTGTTGCTTGGAATAGTTTGGAGGAAACGGTTGCTCCAGATTTACAAACACTGAACTTACACCTTAACGGTAAAGTACAGTTTGGGTAAATCTGGAGCAACTTATTCCACCAAACTATTCTAAGCAACAACAGAACACCATTATTTGTCCTTCTCTGGTGCTGTTGTTTCCTGGCATACTTTGGAGGAATCAAGGCACTCCAATGTACCAAAAGTTTATTATTCCCTTAACTGTTCTCTGTGTCTCTTTTTTGTCAATATTATAATTAAGCGAGATGACGTTATCTAAAGAATATTTTATATCCCCCAACTTCCTCTTAAAAATACAGCTGGCCTTCAATATACAGTGATTAAACTTTTATCATATACTATATCCTTTTAACACAAACTCAGTAAATCAATTAGTTAGTACTGTTAGTGTGTTTGGTAATAAATAACATAAGCCTGGGAAAATATCTGGTGGTCTTCAATGAGTGTAAATAAATGAATGAAGAAATGGTGGATACTGTACATGTATTTATTCATTGTATATACTGGGGTCTCCTGTATTGTATATTATTTTTATCCCATTGTGTAGTCCCCATCCCTCCCCCCATCCCTTTCCTCCAACATCCCTCCCCTCCCTCTCCCTCCCTACCCCTCCCCTCCTCCATCCCTCCCCTCCTCCATCCCTTCCCTCCCCTCCTCCATCCTTCCCCTCCTCCATCCCTCCCCTCCTCCATCCCTCCCCTACCCCTCTCCCATCCCTTCCCTCCCCTCCTCCATCCTTCCCCTCCAACATCCCTCCCCTACCCGTCCTCCATCCCTCCTCTCCTCCATCCCTCCCCTCCAACATCCCTCCCCTCCAACATCCCTCCCCTCCAACATCCCTCCCCTACCCGTCCTCCATCCCTCCCCTCCAACATCCCTCCCCTCCAACATCCCTCCCCTACCCGTCCTCCATCCCTCCTCTCCTCCATCCCTCCTCTCCTCCATCCCTCCTCTCCTCCATCCCTCCCCTCCAACATCCCTCCTCTACCCCTCCCTGACTTTGATTTGTATGTAGAGTCAGGGATAAAAGTCCTCTTGTCTCAGTACTTTTTGAAGGACAAAATAAATTCACTCATACAATATACACATTCACCGACACTGAATTATACGTAAAATATTTCCATACTTTTCATCATTGATTGGTAGATGTGTAGTGACTGAACAGGACTTTTGCCTCAGACTGTACTGCATACTATGGGTCGAACCACAGTGGTTGGTATCGGTTTGTAAGCATGCAAACGAAAGAATATTAGCCGTGTAAATGACTTATGGGTGAATTATTTAATGAATTTGGTGAGTAAACTATACAGTGATCATTATTATCTAACTGTTGAATAAATTTCGTGAATGTGGATACTCAGCTTTTGGAAATTAATGAAGCCTTACAAGTGTGGTTGGTTGGTTGGTTGGTTGGTAAGCGAACAAACCAATACCAACCACAGTGGAATCGACCCTAATAAGAGTTGTCATTGTTTTATTATTATTTATATTTTAATTATTTTTCTTTCCCCTCTTTTTTTTTTCTCTGTGTGTATATGTGTGTGTTGTTTGGTGTTGTGGTGTTGGTTTGTACAGTCAGGTGTTCCCAACGATGGTCTCCGAGGTCCAATACTCCAGGTGAGGCTCGGGGGGGGGGGAGGGACACACACACACACACACACACACACACACACACACACACACACACACACACACACACACACACACACACACACACACACACACACACACACACACACACACACACACACACACACACACACACACACACACACACACACACACACACATGCACACACACATGCACACACCTTTACTTGTACAGTATACAAACATGCACATACCACTACTGATACACACACAGACATGGGATTGGCACATAAGATTAATTGCAGATTTTTGGAGTTAACATTTTTAAGTATTGCATGATGGTAACAATACCGGGACATGAGACCAGACAACACTTGGCTTGGGTTTGTTTGGCTTCAACTTTGGCACTACAGTACTCACTCACATCTTACCTTGGTTTGTTGTTTGTAAGTTGGGTTTTGCCTTTCTAACTACTGTATTTACCAATCTGCCTGTGTATGTATGTATATGATTATGTATGTACAGTATGTGACTGCCTGCGTATGTATATTTGTATGTATATACAGTACTGTACATATATAATTATGTTTGTGACTGCCTGCTCTACCAATCTGCATGTGTATGTATATATGTATGTATGTATATTATATATGTGACTGCCTGCTCTACTAGTTGCTTGCCAAACTGCCTATGTATGTATGTGCCTGCCTGCCTGCCTATCTGCCTGCCTGCCTGCCTGCCTGCCTGCCTGCCTAACTTGTAGCAAAATTATTATTACTGTATATTATTATTAAGTTTGTTTACATGTTGCTGTAATTAAAAGGCTGCTAAGATGTTAGTTAACGGGGCAATTTTGTGTTGGTATATCTGGAGCAACTGAATCCTCCAAACTATTCCAAGCAACAGAACACCACCATTATTATTGTTTGTTTTTCTGTTTCTGTTTCGTGGCATACACTGGAGGAATCAAGACACTCCAATGTAACCAAAGTGAATTACCCTCTTATTATGGATGGAGGCTTCTGATTCCTCCTCCCTGTTTCTCGGCACAGTTTGGAGGAATCAGAAGTGTCCAATTTTTTTTTACATCATACCCCTTTTGGACACACAAATTTGGTTTCATATGTGTGTGTGTGTGTGTGTGTGTTATTTACACTAAAGCTTTGTACAGTACTGTTGTAATATATATTTTGGTGTGTGTGTGTTTTGGTGTGTGTGTGTTTTGTGTGTGTGTGTGTGTGTGTGTGTGTGTAATAATAATAAAATAATAATAATTAACGGTTTATTTACATAGCAGTGTGTGTGTGTGTGTGTGTGTTTGTTTGTTTGTTTGCCTTTAATGGGATGATAATACACTATTGGTACATTGGAGCAAATTGATTCCTCCAAAGTATGCCACGAAACAAGACTAGATAAACAAAAGTAATGTTGTCCTGTTGCTTGGAATAGTTTGGAGGAATCATGAAGTTGCTCCAGATTTACCACCACCAACACAATACTTATACTCCCTTAAGGACCCTGTGATCGTGTATGAGACTTAGTGGCTTCTGATTCCTCCTGACTATGCCACGAAACAAACAAGCTCCATTAGTATAGGTGTGTGTGTTTCGTGGCAATATTTGAAGGACTCGCTAACCTCCAATTTTTGTCTCCTACATCACAGGGTCCCTTAATTAATCATAATAATAATAATCAGATGCATCACTATTTGTTTAACTCTCATTAACACACACAAAAAAATATTAATACAAAAAACAATCAACACAAAAAAAGTCGGTAAATAGACAAAACTAAATTTATATCGAGTAAAAAGTAAAGTAAAAATGAAGAAAAAAAAAATGTATGTTTATCTCATTGGATGTTGTTGGAAATTTTAAATGTTTTTGGATGTTGTGGGAATTAAGTTTGGTGGTAATAATCTTTCACAAAGTAGCTTCACCAACCTCACACACCGAACAGCTTGAGGAACTTTAACAACAACAACCTCACACACACACCTTGCTTCACACTTCCTCACAACCCATTTCACTCACACTCCCCAATTTACTCACACAATCTCACACACCCTGATTCACCGACACAACTTCACACACCCTAATTCACTCACACACTTCAATTCACACACCCCAATTTACTCACACAAACTCACACACAAGATTGATGCATGAAATGAGAGATGGATATATTAATCACTGTGATGGATTCTTGGGTCGTATTCAAGAACATTCATAGTGTGGTACCGGTACGATGACTCCGTAGACAAACAAACAAACAGGGCCATCGTACCACGCCATCGTCAACACCACCACCCATGTTCTTGCATACTGTACAGCTCATTATATTTTTGTGAGCATGAAGTGAATGTGTGTGTGTAACAAAATGCACGTTTTAATAATAATAATATGCAGTGAGGAGGTAACTGTACACGGGATTTACTGTAATACTGTATATATAATTACACCTCGCTCTCATATAGAACGTGTTCACATAGAATGATTCTCATATAGAACGTGTTCACATAGAATGATTCTCATATAGAACGAGCGACCAAAAATATTAGCTTAAAATTATTTTACAAAACGTTTGCATCCATATAGAATGGATGGCGAAAATAAGTGAAGCACATCCGAGGAGTTCTTATACAAAACAAGCAAAATCATAATGAACTTGTAAGGAAAGGATATAACTGGCGTGTGTGAAGTGTGGGTGTGTGTGTTCCCACCACTTCTCCCCCGCTCCTTCCCCTACTTCCCCCTACCCTCAGTCTCCATTCACCCTACTAACCTGCGTTGTGTGATTCGCTCGTTTTTAGTAATTACGTGTTAACCACCAGCTTCAACACTCTGTCATGCCAAAATGGAAGAAGGAAGTTATTTCTCAGAAAGAGAAAGGAGAAGGAAACACCAGCGTATGGGTATTTAAAGTAAACAAACAATGATCAAACATTATCTCTTATCTCCCCCTTTTGCCCTACCACCTCCACCACCACAAATGCCGCCGACTCATCTCAGTCACATGAGTCACCTGCGAAAACCAATATGCATTTAATATGCTTAATACGAATTGTAATAAACGTCCCTGTAGGATTAAGGCAAGAAAAACCTTAAAAAGTATTTTATGTTAATTTCAGGGACAATTTTGGTGAATGATGGACCAATTGTCCTTTTCCACATAGGTTACGTGTATCACATAGAACCATTTCACATAGAACAATATCTTCTATCGACCTATTAGACGTTCTATACGAGACCGAGGTGTATTGCTGTTTATTATTGATGTTTATAGTAATTACAACACTCCATATCGAATAGTACTAAATAACACACACATTGTATACACACACACATACATACCATTGTATACACACACACACACACAACATTGTAAACACACACACACACAACATTGTAAACACACACACACACAATATTGTAAACACACACACACACAACATTGTAAACACACACACACACAGCATTATATACACACACACACACAGCATTATATACACACACACACACAGCATTATATACACACACACACACACACACACAGCATTATATACACACACACACACACACACCAGTACTCACAATAGCCGTGTCCTTCCCAACAGAGCCAGTCACCCCCTCGACACCTTCCCGTGGGGGTCGGATCGTGGTGGCCATGTATTCCTTCCAAGGTCGCAGTCCGGGTGAACTCAGCTTCAATAAGTCAGACCGTATGGAAATCATCAATGACGCGTAAGTGCTCCAAAGGTCTGATGGGGTTGGGTTGGGTTGGATTAGATTAGAGCAAGTTGGCTTGGATTAAATTATATTGAGTTTGGGTTGGGTTGGATTAGATTAGAGCAAGTTGGCTTGGATTAAATTATATTAAATTAGAGCAGGTTAGGTTGGCTTGGATTAAATTAGAACAGGTTGGGTTGGGTTGAATTAGTTTGGGTTTGGTTTGGTTAGGTTAGGTTGGGTTGGATTGGATCAGAACAGGATGGGTTGGGTTGGGTTGGGTTGAGTTGGTTTAAGTTAGGTTAGGTTAGAACAAGATGGGTTGGGTTGAGTTAGATTGATTTGGGTTGAATTAACTCAGTTTGGGATAGATTGAGTTTGGTTAGGACTGGTTGGTTTGGCATGGACTGGGATGGGTTGGTTTGGACTGGGAAGGATTGAGTTTGGTTAGGGTAGGTTGGGTTGGGTTGGACTGGGATGGAGTGGGTTTGGTTGGGGTAGGTTGGGTTGGTTTGGACTGGGAAGGAGTGGGTTTGGTTGGGGTAGGTTGGGTTGGTTTGGACTGGGAAGGAGTGGGTTTGGTTAGGGTAGATTGGGATGAATTGAGTTGAGTTGGCTTGGACTGGGATGGATTGGGTTTGGTTAAGGTAGGTTGGGTTGGCTTGAACTAGAATGGATTGGGTTGGGTTGGAACAGGTTGGGTTGGGTTGGAACAGGTTGGGTTGGGTTGGGACGGAGGAGGAAGCAGAGACCAATTCACCAACAACACAAAAATAATCTCCCCTTATAATAATTTGTCCTGCTTCACAGTGATGCAGACTGGTGGTTGGCTCGGCACATGGCCAACGGCGTCGAGGGCTACATACCCAAGAACTATGTGGCATCAGCTTCATCCCTCGAGTGTCAAGAGTGAGTAGACGGACTGTGTGTGTGTGTGTGTGTGTGTGTGTGTGTGTGTGTGTGTGTGTGTTGGAGTGTGTTGATATATTGACTGATTGTGTGTGTGTTAGTGTGTGTTGATATATTGACTGACTGACTGTGTGTGTGTGTGTTGATATATTGACTGACTGACTGTGTGTGTGTGTGTGTGTGTGTGTGTGTTGTAGTGTGTTTACATACCGTCTTACTGTGTGTGTTGTCAGAAGCCACAACAATACAATCAAAATCTTTCTGTCACACTCTTTATCATAATTTCCTAACTCATATTATCACTCCCAATATTTCAACATAAATATTTTGTTTTATTTCTATTATTATTATTTTTTATATATATATACGGTAACTTGTTAAATCTCCGTTTCCTACTAATCCGATCCTTCCCGTAACAGCTGGTATTTTGGCAAGATCTCGAGGAAAGAGGCCGAGAAACTGCTGATGGCCCCTGGTAACCAACGCGGCACCTTCCTTATACGCATGTCCGAACAGACCAGTCACGGATACTCTCTCAGCATCAGGGTATGTGTCCCAAACCTGTCCACCTACTTTTGTACCCCTTAAAACCCCCCCAAGCCTGTCCTCTAATCCCACACCCCTCTAAACCCCCCCAAGACTGTCCCCTTATTCCTACACCCCCTAAAACTCCCCCAAGCCTGTCCCCTAATCCTACACCCCCTAAAACTCCCCCAAGCCTGTCCCCTAATCCCACACCCCTCTAAACCCCCCCAAGACTGTCCCCCTATTCCTACACCCCCTAAAACCCCCCCAAGACTGTCCCCTTATTCCTACACCCCCTAAAACTCCCCCAAGCCTGTCCCCTAATCCCACACCCCTCTAAACCCCCCCCAAACCTGTCCTCCTATTCCCGCACCCCCTTAAAAGAATATATTTAATCATTTTGAACCTAATGTAAACCTTTTTTAATTACATATACAGTATGTGGATATTTACTATTTGTAATGTAAAGTACTATAATGTAAAGTAATTTGTAATGTAAAGTAATGTAAAGTAAAGTAATAAGGTGTAATATAACATTGTCCAATATATTGTTTATGTACATTTGTCATCATGTGTAATAGGACTGGGACCAACTCAAGAGAGAACACGTGAAGCATTACCGTATCAAAGTGACGGATGCCGGCTGTTACTACATCACCTCCTCACAAGCCTTCAGAACACTCAATGATCTCGTCGACTCTTATAAAAGTGAGTAACAATATGAGCAGAGGGACGGATGGAGGATTATAATGACAGTATGAGCATGACAGTATGATACAATGACTTCAAATATACACAACAAATACACACACACACACACACTATAGAGTCATCATACTAACACCACACTTCATCACTTAACACATGGATATTCTTGCATACAACACACAGATACAGTTGTGGTCAATAATAATCATCCACACATGTGTATATCAAACAATTTACTGTCTAATGTTTTCACGTTCACATATAATGTTATTGTTTTAAGTAGTACATAACTGCTTGTATTAAATTAAAAGATGGTAGTTAATCTATTTATTGGAAAGTTTATCATCTAAGGAACAGAGAGAAGCTGTCAAACTCTTATGTGAATTACCCCTATATGTATGATTATATTTGACCACGACTGTACATTGCAATACAGTTAACATTTCTAACACTCCCCCCTCTCCCCTCCCTACCCCCCACACACATCTCTAACATTCCCCCCTCTTCCTTTCCCCACACAGAGAACAACTATGGTCTGGCGTGTTTACTACAGTACTCCTGCCGCCGACCACAACCACAAAAGTGGGATCTGTCCCGTGAGACCAAAGACCAGTGGGAGATTGACCGTAACTGTCTGACCATGGTGAAGAAGTTGGGTCAAGGATCATTTGGTGAAGTGTGGTTCGGTGAGTGTTAAACTAATAAACCATTACTGTATACTGTACTGGAAAACCATTAATTAAATTCTTTGCATATGAGTCTGTAAACAATCATTGAATTTCAGTACAGAGATGTAGTGTTATGATCATGATAATAATAATGATGATGATGATAAGATATGAGTCTGTAAACAATCATTGAATTTCAGTACAGAGATGTAGTGTTATGATCATGATAATAATAATGATGATGATGATAAGATATGAGTCTGTAAACAATTATTGAATTTCAGTACAGAGATGTAGGGTTGTGATAATAATAATAATAATAATAATAATAATAATAATAATAATGAAAACAAAGTAACACATCGTCCCTTCATATCGGTGGCAGGCAAGTGGAACAACTCGACAGACGTGGCGATTAAAACCCTAAAGCAAGGCGCCATGAGTCCGTCTGCATTCCTGGAGGAGGCGCGCATCATGAAGACACTACGACACAGCAACATCCTCGTACTGTTCGCCGTGTGCACCAAAGAGGAACCCATACTGATCGTGACAGAGTTCATGTGTAACGGGGCACTGCTAGACCTCCTCAGAAATGAAGGGGAACAAATTATGAAGCTCAATGATCTAATATATGTTGCAACTCAGGTGGGTAATAACAAAATATATATTGTACAGTTGCCAAAAAAGATATTGCGACAAATCTTGATAGAACTTTAACCCTAGTAATATCCACAACTATTTGTAGGGACTATATATAAGCATTTATAACAGAAGGAAATATACATATCCTTCTGTAATACATACTTATAATCCCTACAAACAACTACGGACATTAATATATTTAATGTTGTATCAATAGTTGTCGCAATACATTTTTTGGCAACTGTATGTAGTAGGGTTTGATGGTGTTGGTGTTATTCATGGTGCTAAAAAAAATATGTTATAAAACCATAAGACAAAAACACTGTTGCTGATGTGTGTGTGTGTGTGTGTGTGTGTGTGTGTGTGTGTGTGTGTTTAATACCATGATAATAGTAGCACCATTTAAGATAATGTGTGTATATCAAAATGATGTTCTATGCTCAGTACCACAATATTCGTTCTTCATTACCACAGCTAGTGTTCTTCGTTCAGTACCACAATAACTCTGTCAATAACGTGTATGTGTTTATTTATATACAGGTTGCGGCAGGGATGGCATACCTGGAGAGTAAACAGTTGCTACATCGAGACTTGGCCGCCAGAAACGTCCTGGTTGGGGAGTCACTCAAATGTAAGGTGGCCGACTTTGGATTGGCAAGGATAGTCGAAGGAGAGGATTACTGCCCAAGCACATGTGAGGACTTCAGTTATATTGGCTTAAGGATGATGATAATACTGAAATAAAAATAATAATGATAATGATGATGCTGAGAATAATGATAATGTTAATACTAATGATAATAATAATAATGATAATTATAATGATGATAATAATAATAATAATAGGCTAATAATAACAATGATAATAATGATGAAAATAATAATAATAATAATAATAACAACAATAATACAGTAATAATAATATTGACAATAATAATAATAATGACAATAATAATAATAATAATAATGACAACAATAATAATAATAATGATAATAATACAGTAATAATAATAATAATAACAACAATAACAAACACTGTAAACAAACCAATATAAACTTAACCTATTGTATGTTGTGTGGGTGGAAGGTAAACACAGGATAGAGCTTCGAGTTATTTATTTCTCTTACGTTTCGAACCACACAGAGTCCATCTTCAGAGAGAAACCTATTGTATTGTATTGTATTTCAGGCAACAAATTCCCGGTGAAGTGGACGGCACCTGAAGCAATGCTGTACAATCGCTTCACCATCAAGTCAGACGTTTGGTCCTTCGGTGTTCTGCTGATGGAAGTAGTCACATACGGAGCCAACCCTTACCCAGGTATGTGTACAAACAAACAAACAAATAAACAAACAGGGTAGGTGATGGAAGAGTAATAATGGTAAATAAATGAATAGGGTTAGTGATGGAAGAGTAATAATGGTAAATAAACAATCGATTGATGATGGAAGAGTAATAATGATAAATAAATGAATAGGGTTAGTGATGGAAGAGTAATAATAATAATAATAAACAAACGGTCGATTATGGAAGAGTAATAAGGATAAATAAACAAACGGTTGGTGATTTAAGAGTAATAATAATAAACCAAGAAAGAAAGAAACAAACAAACAACATCGTCGGTGATGGAAGAGTAATAATAATAATAATAATAATAATAACAACAAAGAAACACACAAACTGGATCAGTGAAGGAAGAACAGGTCTGACAACAAATAGCACGAATTGAACAACGAGGAGTGTGTGTGTGTGTGTGTGTGTGTGTGTGTGTGTGTGTGTGTGTGTGTGTGTGTGTGTGTGTGTGTGTACTGGCGAGTGAGTGTAAGGCTCCTGTTCCTCCTCGTTCAATAATACGACCCACCGCAGCCAACCAACCTCCTGCTGACCAAAACCCTACAAGATCAACAAACGTAACCCAACAAACGTCTCTTCCCAACCACCGGAAAAGATAACGTAGCTCAGCAAACAGCTTTATAACAATAGCCAAAAAAATTCAAAATAATAGCCAAAAAATTTCAAACTGCTTCAAAACAATAGCCAAAAAAATGTCAAACAGCTTCAAAACAATAGCCAAAAAAATATCAAAACCGCTTCAAAACAATAGCCAAAAAATGTTAAACAGCTTCATTTCAATAGCCAAAAAATGTCAAACCGCTTCATTGCTATTATCTTTGCCTTTTATTGCTAAGCTCCGGGAATTTATATTCATAGTAATCAAGTGACAAAATTTGAAATGCAACAGTTAATAATTTTGATTCATATTAGCAAATGATAGATATTCCAGAAGGGTTTTGTTGGAGAGCAGTAGTAAATATTAACTATATTTATATGTACTGAATGTATAGTATTGTTTGTGACTATAGTCTTCATGAAACTTTATTTATTTTATGTTATGCATAAGTTTATTATTTTACATTAATCAAGAATACATTAAAATACATTGCAATATCCTTGTCACATAATTATTTAAATGGTTGACTATCAATAATAATTTCACTTGCATACAGTAGCCTACACAATTTGGTTCCTGAATAATATTGTACAAAATAGAGATAAAATATAATACTGTAGGTAATTGCTTAGTTTTTCAACAATATTACTGTATACAGATTAAAGTTAAAACGGTAGGATTTTAGGTACAGTACTTTGTTTTTTAATAATATTGTTGAGAATAAGAGATAAGTGAATACTACTTTAGGTAATTGCTTTTTGCTACATTATTGCTTCTTTCTCTCCCTCTTTGCTGATTTGACAACAAGCTTTCAGATGACACAAACTGATTGGTAAATATAGTTACCAGGGAATATAACACATTATATCCATATATACTCACACACACACGTATTAGTTTACATAAATACATGTACACTTATATGTGCATTCAATATTATGTACACACTTGTATGTACACCAACATATACATTCACACTATATACTCATACAGTTACTATACATATAGTTTTTATCATATAAATTTCTAAATATGGATCATCATTAAGACACACATTCACACACACACACACACACACACATAGTTAATAGGACCGTTCGCATTAAGAAAAAAGATTAGTACATTTCCTTTTTTATAAAAAGGACAATGCAAATTAGCTCACCACAGGCCCCCTGTTATGATATTATACTAACAACATTATTTTGATTCACTTAAGAACATAAGAGTACCTATCTATGAGCTCACATAATAATTTGTGATGTTTTTTTTGTTGTTCTTTGGTGTTGCTTGTATAAGGCCCAGCTTTAAGATTTATTGATTTTACATGTGTATTGAAGTATAATATTAACTATGTTTATAAATAAATGCTCTCATGAGTCAATAGCAAAATGATTAATATGAAAATAAAGCATTTTTTGTCAGCGGGAGTACGAGCGTATAGAACACTGACTCGGTGAAGAGAGGTTTCAATTCATATATACGGAGATATTTAACTATCTTAAAGGCAAATGTTCATTGATATTAGTATAAAATATTTTTGTTAAGAGGTAGTTTGTGTATATGTGCTTGTATAAAAATATTCCAACCACCATAACCATCGCGAGAAATGTATGTATTTTATATAGAGTAACAAACGATAATTATGATTTAAAAACTATATTAGTATTAGTATTTATACGAACACACACCTTAGCAGTTCCATTGATATCACTATGAAGTCAAATGATCCAGTTTATCGACATTGTAATGAAACAGAATAATTTAGTGTTGGTTTCTTGCGAGTTTAATGGCTGAAAAAGCTATAGTCACGTAGTACCCCGTACTGTCTGCTGCTCTCGAGGCTGGCTAGCGTATGAACGAATATAAACAAACATCAGATTGAGTCTTGTATCTTCATCTTCATCTTGTATTGAAGCCTTCTTTGTCGATTGTATTAAATCACACGAGGGAAAATCATTCCCAGTAGAAACAGTTACCACCACCAAGCCGATACTACTACAAGAACACATCATACATCACTTGGTTGCTGTGTTTGTTATTGTTTTGACTGTTAAGCATGTCATACTGTAGGCAGCAAGTATCTGCTGAAATAATTTATTTTTCTGTTATTACCTTTGTTGGTGGTCACTTGGAACATTTATATTACATTAAAAATTAAGAAATATAAAACCGATGAATGTTTATCCATTGAGGCACACACACCAAAAATAGTACAGCACAATAAAACTCCTCAAACTATATTACTAGCTCATTAATATGCACTTTAACATCTTTAAAATGTTTACTGGAATACTAAAATCATAGTAAATACGTTATTTTAACGAAGAAGGGTCTATATGCAATTTGGTCGATGTACCCAATATAAAATAATAAAAAAAAAAATCTGGAAGTATGTGGTGTCAACCGCTAGATCGACGCTTCATGCGAACGGTCCTATTACTTGTACAAAATACTGGTAGGTAGACACTTACAAAATCACAGTTAGGTAAAATACTGTTAAATATAGACACACACAAAATTTCAGTTAGGTAAAATACTGTTAGGTAGAGAGAGACACACAAAATTCTGAATTAATAACGACAACAGCAGATGTCTAAATGTGCGTTTGCTTGCATGTGCGGCTACCTTGGCCTTACAGGAATGAACAACCGCGAGGTGATAGAGCGAGTACAGGCGGGCTACAGGATGGCTAAACCTGCCCGATGTCCTGACGAGTTGTACAAGGCCATGCTTCACTGCTGGGATAAGGACCCCGACCACCGCCCAACTTTCGACTTCCTCCACCACTTCTTCGATGACTTCCAGGTCTCCTCCGAAATACCCTATCGCGACATCCACGACTAATACATCAACAACAACAACAACAACAACATCAACAACAACAACAGTACCCCCCCGCCCGACCTCCACCCTCTAATTCACACAACTCCCAGGCCAGGGTTGGTGGCAATCAGTCAGTAAGTTCTGGGTTGAAAAAAAGATAATTAAACTAAAAAGAAATATACAAAAAAATAAGATGAAATTGGTCCATCCCAGGATAACAAACATTCAGTACAGTAGCTGGGTTGTGGTTCTGTTAAAATTATTGAAGAACCTCAGTAATTATAAACCAAAAAATAGATGCTGAAAGTCAACGTTAACTCTGTATTTTATTATTATTAACTCTTTTTGGTGGAGGGTAGCGGTAACTAGAAACACACCAGAGATCTCCTGGCTTTAATAAAAAAACAACAAAAAATGTCTCAGTTTTAATAATTGTCTGTGTTTATTTTGTGTGGCTGACGGTTAATGAAGGGGTTGGTAGTAGAGTATTGGTGGTAAATCTGGAGTAACTGATTCCTCCAAGCTATGCCAGGCAACAACCACAAGAGGCCAGCATTACATTTGTTAATCTGGTCCCATTGTGTTTCCCGGCATACTTTGGAGGAATTGACAAACCACTCCAATGTACCAAAAGTATATTATTATTATCCCCTTTATGCCCATAGCAAGTGTCATAGAGATGTCTATATCCTTGCATCTGATTGGCTGACAGGTAACAAATGTCGGCCAATCATATGTCTGCTTCTATGACCAATGCTGTAAGTGGTATTATTAAACTACTTCTTTGAGGGAAAGTTCTATGTTCGTTGTTCAGTTCCTATTATTATTTAACAATGAGAATTTAGCGACGAAATTACTTCCTTTTACCCAAAGAAGAAGTTCACTGATAAGACTCTGTGGCATTTGCTGTGAGCCAAACGAAAGTAAACAAACAAACAGACAGACAGACAGACAGATAGACTTTGGTTGTTGCTCTGGACGGCTCTTACTGGCTCACGCTCAACTAGTTTTACTCCCCCCCCCCCCCCCCCCCCCTTTATTAAAGACTTCCCTTAGGGTGGTAATATTAAACGAGGAAAAGGATCTTCAAGGAAAAAGATCTTTGAGGAAAAAGATCTTCGAGGAAAAAGATCTTCGAGGAAAAAGATCTTTGAGGAAAACGATCTTCGAGGAAAAGGATCTTTGTCGCTCAGTTTATATTATTTTCTAATACGAACTGAACGATGAAGAGCCTTTTGGTCGAAGGAAAAGTTTAATAATAATAAAATAATAATAATAATAATATTAATAATAGTAATAATATCCATTTCCTCATTTGATAACACAACCCTTAGCCCCTTAGATAAGAAGAATAACTCAAGTAAACAATATTATTAACATTATTATTAACATTATCAATTTACTAGTAACTAACATTAACCACTTATAGATTATCAGAGAAAGTATTATTTTTGACTTGTACAGTACTAACAAAATAATTAACCCATTATATTTTTATGTAATTTTAAGCATAAATTGGCAACCACCCCGTGAGTAAGTCATATTGTAATTCACTTCTCTCAGTGTAAATTGTAAATCCCTGTAAATTATTAAGAAACCCTGTGTGTGTGTGTGTGTGTGTGTGTGTGTGTGTGTGTGTGTGTGTGTGAGACTTGGAGGCTTCCGATTCCTCCTGACTATTGCCACGAAACAAACAAGCTCCTTCAATATAGGTGTAGGTGTGTGTGTTTCGTGGCAATGTTTGAACGACTCGCTAACCTCCAATTTTCCGACTACATCACACACACACACACACACACACATATACGCACACACACACACACACACACACACACACACACACACACACACACACACACACACACACACACACAGGGTTCCTTAATGGGGCAGTACAGTGTTGTTGGTGTTAAATCTGGAGCAACTGATTCCTCCAACAACAACAACAACAACAATTATTCCAAGCTAAAAACAGGACACACCAACCATTATTTTTGTTCATTTGGTCCGCTTGTTTTCCGATACATTTATTTTTGGAGATGAGGAATTCCAATGTACCAAAAAGTATATTATTATTCCCTTTATTAATTATTGGGGTTTAGATGTTGTCAGGGATTTAGAAACTACAGTAAATTTAGCATATGTTTGTGTACAACGGAAGTGGTTTATTTTTATCATTATTTATTTGTTTATTTATTTATTTATTCAATTTATTTTATATATATATATGCTTATTTATTTATTTCATTTTTTTTTATATATTTGCTTATTTATTTATTTCATTTTTTTTTATATATTTGCTTATTTATTTATTTATTTTGTTTTTATTTTTGGGGTGGCGGGGACGTTACTAATTCATTCTAACTGTGTCACAAAACAGACCCCATAGTAAGGGAATCGAATAGTATACTTTTGGTACATTGGAGTGCCTTGATTCCTCCAAAGTATGTACGGTACAGTATGTATGTATGTATGTATGTATGTCAGAAAACAACAGAACCAGATGAACAAAATTAATAGTGTTGACCTGTTATTGTTGTTGTTGTTGTTATGGCTTGGAATAGTTTGGAGGAATCGGTTACTTCAGATTTCCCAACACCACTACTGTCCTTCCCTCTTCTAGTAGTACGTTATACCAAGGTGGTGTTCTGTTTCTTGGCACAGTGTGGAGGAACCGATAGGACACTCCACCAACCAACCCACCCACAACACTCACTCACTCACTCACTCACTCAGGCGGCTATTATTATTAAACAAGAAAATATCTCTTTATGTCGCGTTAGTTGAGGTTTTCTTTGTTGGTGAATTGGAAGGTTTGTGCTTCGAGTCCTCCAAACTATGCCATGAAACACAAGATCCCCTTCTAGTACCATTGAGTGTGTCTGTTTTTCCGGTATAGTTAGGAGGAATCCGTAGCCTTCCAATTTACCCACAGGGAAATCTCGTCTCATTTCGTATTACAAAAAGATACAAACTTGAGTGACAAAGAGCCATTTTCCTCTTGTAATAATACCACCTTTATAAGCCCTTTAATTAACAACAAAAACAACAACAACCACAACAACCGCCCTAGAGTAACCATCATTGTGAATCCATAAAAAATAATAATAACATAATTTCAATATTTTGTGAAGCCCAATTGGAGATGCAGTGAACAAACAGTGAACACACACATAGACACAAAAGGCCATTTTTTTGTAAACATTAGGATTGGTCAAATGAGCTTCTTTCTGTCCTGACTCGGAGCAGTTGCCAAATCCTAACATCGAAATTCCGGCGCAAGTCATTTTTAAGTTAAGATGCGTTGGTAAATATTAATAAAAGCGATAGGTGTATGTAAAGTTACTTAAAAGTCGGGTATTACAATGTTGGTGTTAAATCTGGGATAAATTATTTCTCCCCAAACTATTCCAAGCAACAACATCAACAATACCGTTCATTATATCAAGGGACCATGTGTTAGAAAGCCTGTCCCCTATTCCTGCACCCCCCCAAAACTCCCCCAAAGCCCCAAACCCTCCCCAACGCCCCCCCCACTCCCCCCCCCCCAACCGAGCCTTTCAAATATTGCCACGAAACACCGATTCAATTGAAGGAGGTTGTTTGTTTCGTGTCATAGTCAGGAGGAATCAGAAGCCACCAAGCCCGTTTATTTGTTTTTATTCGTGGCATATAATTATACATCTGGAGGAATCAAGGCACTCCAAAAAATAATAATGAGGTCCTGTTGTTGTTGTTGTTGTTGTTGCTGTTGTTGTTGCTTGTTGTTTGGAATAGTTTTACGTAATTAAGGAGGAAATGGTTTGGTTCAGATTTATCACCAGCCCTGATGATGATAATGATTCATACCGAGGCAACTGGTTTGATTCAGTGGGAGGCCAAGCGATGATGATGATGATGATGATGATGATGATGATGATGATGCCACCTTCCTATTGTTTATTAAATTGAGCCATTAATTAAGAAAGTAGCATTGGCCCTGTCTTGTCTCCTTCCCTTTCCTCCTATTGTTCTCTCCTTCCCTTTCCTCATTCCCTTTCCTCCTATTTTTCTCTCCTTCCTTTTTCCTTTCCTTCTCCCTGTGTTCTCTCCTTCCCTCCTCCTTTCCTCCCATCCTCCTTCCCTCCTCCTATTGTTCTCTGCTCCTCTTCTCCTTTCCTCCTCCCTTTTTTATCTCCTTCCCATCCTCCCTTCCTCCTCCCTGTGTTCTCTCCTCCTTCATTTCTCCTTTCCTTCTCCCAGTGTTCCCTTCTCCTTTCCTCCTCCTTCCCTTCTCCTTTACTCTTCCCAGTGTTCTCTCCTTCCTTTCTCCTTCCCTCTTCCCTATTCCCTTCCTGCATGTATGGTGTGGACTATCTAATTCCCTCTCTCCCTCCTCCTCCTCTTTCCCTCCCTCCCTCCCCTCCTCTTTCCCTGCTTCCTCCTCTCTCCCTCCCTCCCTCCCCCCTCCTCCTCCTCCTCCTCCTCTTTCCCTCCCTGCATGGTGTTAATTCACAGACTCCCTCCTTCCCTCCCCTCTCCCGTCTCTTGGCTTACGTGTGCAGTCGTCAAACAGCATTTATATACAGGTGTATTATCCCAGTTAAAAGTTGTCGTACATTAGACCCTTGATATAATATGATTAAATTGATTACATATATCCTTTTAACACAGGCTCAGTTAATCATTTATATATATACATTAGGCTTTTGATATAAATAAGACAATTAAATTGATTACATATATCCTTTTAACACAGGCTTCGTAAATTATTTATATATATATACATTCGGCCATCAATATAAAATGATTAAATTGATTACATATATTGTTTTAATAGAGGGTGAGTAAATGAGTTAGTTAGTGTGTTGGTAATGAATAACACAAGCCTGGGAAAACAAACAAACAAACATTGGTGGTCTTCAATGAGTGTAAAATGAATTAATTAATGAAGAAATGGTGGATACAAGTATATTATTTATTGTATATCCAGGGTCTATAATACACACATAAAAGGACTAATTATATATACTGTATTTATATTTATTATTCTCAAATGTTGGAACTCATTCAAAATTGTCTTAATAATTGGATTTTGACCTACATATACATTTTGCTTATGACTGCACATATTAAATTCTTGATATTATGTTTTTTTCTGTTTGTATTGCTGTATTATTAATAGTTTTTCTGTATTTTCTGTAAACTGTGGCTTTTCACTTAAGGGGACGGTACAGTGTTGGTGGTGGTGGTGGTAAATCTGGAGCAACTGATTCCTCCAAACTATTCCAAGCAACAATAACAACAACAACAACAACAAATACAACAGCAGTCCACCATCATTAATTATTTTTGTTATTGTAGTCGTGTTGTTGTTGTTTCGTGACATACTCTGGAGGAATCATGGTGCTCCAATGAACCCAAACTATACTAATACCTTGAGAGGGGGCAGGGAGTAGGGGACAGGCTTGGGGGGTGGGGGGTGCGGGAATAGGGGGACAGGCTTGGGAGGTGCGGGAGTAGGGGGACAGGCTTGGGGTGCATAGAAAGCCTGTCCCTTATTCCTGCACATCCCTACCCCCCCCCTCCACACCCACCCTGCCTGTCCCCTACTCCCGCACCCCCCTAAAACCCCCGCACACCCTTAAACTCAACTCACAATGTATATATACTGTATATATATGATGTTTTAATTTGTCATTGCTTTGTTTAATATAGCTGGCTTTGTTTGTTTGTTTGTAGCATGATGTGTTGTACAATAATATATATATATTTTTTTACTCATAGTTTAGCATTGAGGCAAAAGACTAATTTTCTTAGCTATTCAGAAAATGAGTCTTGTTTTTTTTTTATAATGTATTTGTGTATATTATTGTTTTTGAGTTGTTGAGTGTATGGTAATGTTATGCTGCTGCTGTTGTTGCTTGGCTTGACTGAGTTTATTGACAACATTTATGACTGATTTGATACATAAGAAATGTTGTGGGATTGAAGAAGAATATTAAGTTTTTTTTTAGCAGTACAGTACACTCCCTGACTCCATATAGTTGCAACAAGACTGTGTGTGCCGTATGCAACAACAACAACATTCATGGTTTTTACGATGGTGTGGTACAGAGGGGACTGAGGAACAGTATAATCTTGCCAACACTGACATATGCATCAGAGACCTGGACATGGAGTAGGGCTCATCAGTCTAGAATAGGTGCTGTGGAAATGAGTTATCTGAGAGGTGCATGTGGACTGACAATGTGGGATGGAGAAAGTAATGAGAGTGTGTATAAGAGATGTGGTATGAGTGAGAAGGCAACTGGTATTGAGTGTGGAGTGGTTGAGAGAGTGAAAAGTAATACATTGAGATGGTTTGGACATGTAGAGAGAATGCAAGGTGAGGAGTTTGTAAAGAAGGTGTATGGAAGTGAAGTTGTGGGACCTGGTGTGAGAGGCAGACCACCAGTTAGATGGCAGAACAGAGTGGAAGAGTATGTGAAGGAGAGAAACGTAAGAGGCAGAGGAGGGTTTGAACAAATAAGGAGGGAGTGTTGGAACAGGTAAAACTGGAGACACTTCTGCCGTGGCCACCCCCTTGGAGGGAGTTCCCGGAGGGAACGAGGCATCAGAGCTATAGGTAGATAGATAGATAGAAATTTTTGCCATTCAGTTTAGTTTGAGTGAGAGCTGGGAGCCTGGTGGTAATCTGCTAACACACTATCAGAGTTGACAAATATGGCTTAACCCCCCCAAGCCTGTCCCCTATTCCCCCCTAACCCCTCTCTACCCTGTCCCCCTACTCCTGCACCCCCTAACCCCCCCAACCCTGTCCCCCTACTCCCACCTACTATACAGGTACCACACCATTGTAAACACCATGAATGAATGTTCTTGCATACATTACAAGGTCATGGTGTAACCCACGAGTTCTATAATATTACTGTATATAGTATTTATTAAACTACTATTTTTGACGGAAGAGTTCTTTTGTTTGCTCAATTCATATTAGTTTGTAATGCGAATAAAGCGACACAGAACCTCTTCCTCAAATATGTAGTTAAATAATACCATCCTTAAATATATTCGCTAAATCTTACAGTTATTGATGAGATATATATTCGTAAATAGTTTGCCAGAGATAAGAGACTGTCATTTAATTGTGTAAATAACCAGAGATGTGAGATTGTAATATGATTGTGTAAATACTCACGGGATATGAAGTATGTGTAGGAGTGAGTGTGTGAGTGAGTGTGTGAGTGAGGACATGGGTGAGTGAGTATGTGTAGGAGTGAGTGAGTGAGTGTGTTATTGAGTTTATATAGAAGTTAGAGTGTGAGGGAATGGGTGAGTGAGTGAGTATGTATAGGAGTGAGTGAGTGTGTATAGGAGTGAGTGAGTATGTATAGGAGTGAGTACAATAAGTGATTATGAGTGTGAGGTTGTGATATCAGTAGTGGTGTAATATTGTGGTGTGTTTGATGAGGTAAGTATATTTGCTGCATGATAATATTACTCTCGTCACAACACAAGGAGGTAGAAAGGCAACATTATCACTACCACGAATAGCAAGTGGTTTTAATATATTTCTAAATGTACTTTTATTTATTTATTTTATTTATTTTCCACTACCAGGAATATCAAGTTTTTTTAAATATTTCTAAATATACTTTTATTTATTTATTTATTTTATATTTTATTTTAATTTATTTTATTTTATTTTATTTTATTTTTTATTTTTTATTTTTTTGCCATAGGGAGTTTGTTTTATATCAGTCAATGGGATAAAACAGGACCAGATAAACAACAACAACAATAATAATAATAATAA
>JAWZYT010004709.1:47500-52500 GCA_034508575.1 Petrolisthes manimaculis
AGTTATCTCTCTCCCTCCCTGTGTGTGTGTGTGTGTGTGTGTGAGAGAGAGAGTGAGAGTGAGATGGAAAATATTGCATGTGTGGTAGGTTGAAGAAAAGTTTTTAAATCCTTACTGTGTATGTATGTGTGTGATGAAAAATATTGCGTGTGTGTGTGTCAGAGATGAATAATATTGCATGTGTGTGTGTGTGTGTGTGAGATGGAAAATATTGCGTGTGTGTGTGTCGGAGATGAATAATATTGCGTGTGTGTGTGTGTGAGATGGAAAATATTACGTGTGTGTGTGTACGTCTAAGATGAAAAATATTGCGTGTGTGGTAGGCTGGAGAGAAGTAATGAATTAAATGCTTACCATGGAATAATCTGCTAAACATTTATTACCATGAAGTAAGTACAGGCGTATTGAGGTAACTTTAAACACAGTCACATTATTTTGAATTACAAGTCTTCCTTATATGTTTAGTAAATCTGCTTTGTACACTTACAGACAATAATAATTCTCTACAATACTTCTGGAACTATACCCAAACCAAATGTGGCAACAAATATATATATATACATAATTATATACATATATTTTGCTTCAAGACGTTTGGATATTCATTCCATTGGTCCAAAAATCCCAGAAGTGATGTATGTAGTAATATTGTCTACAACTGTACGGCAGCAAACGTTTTGAAGTGGAAGGACAGTGAATATTAATGAATGTACAGTCGAGACACATAATCCCTGACCAGACTTAAGTGGAGGGACAGTGAATATTAATGAATGTACAGTCAAGACACATAATCCTTGACCAGACTTCCCCTTTACTTACATACACCCTGATCAATGACTATGTTGTGACTGTACAATGGAGTACTGATCTCATTGCTTGCTTTAAAACACAAATGGAAGGAAATAAATAATAATAATTGTCTATACAGCTCAACACGTTGTTTATTATTATTATTATTATTATTATTATTATTATTATTATTATTATTATTATTATTATTATTACTTACTGCACTGGAAAAAGAAGTGTAAAAAAAGAAAAGAAATTGTGTGTGTGTGTGTGTGTGTTATGTATGTATGTATGTACGTATGGAACTAGAGTGTGTGTGTGTGTTTTTCAGTGACTAATGATGATGGTATTAATTATTCTTAAATTTCTCGTCATACAATAATTTTGTAAAATGAACCTAATATTTACCCTCCCATTTTGGTTAGTGGAAAACAAACCGATTACTGTATAAATGATAGAGGTATTACAATGACAACTATTACTACTACTACTACTACAACTATTATATCTACTTCTACTACTGTACTACTATATCTAATACTACTATATCTAATACTACTATATCTACTTCTACTACTATTACTATGTCTACTTCTACTACTACTACTATTACTATGTCTACTACTACTACTATTACTATGTCTACTACTACTACTACTATGTCTACTTCTACTACTACTACTATTACTACTACTACTACTATGTTGATGCTGCCTGGTATGGGCGGACTGACTTGAGAGGGACCTAAAACAACAACAACAACAACAACAACAACAACAACAAACACAAACACACACACACATACAGGGAGAATAATAATAATAATAATAGACTGGGACTTTCTGTGCATGATGTCGTTTGTTACTGTATTATTCTTATCTTATTCTTAACTTTAAAAATCTACAATACATACATACAACTCACTCCTTCTCGTACGTAGCCTGTGTAAAAAAATATATAAAAATAGTTATACAATTTAAGTCATAATTACCAAAGGTGTCATTGTTTGTTTGTTTGTTTGTTTGTTTGTTTAAATGAAAGATAAATAAAGTAGTAGCCATCTTTTACCATAGGGGGGGGGGAAGGGGGAGGGACCGGGGTGAAAAATAAATGAATAATAATAATAATAATAATACTAAATTAATAATGTATAAGACTCGTGTTACAAGAATGGCATCGCGGTAGTCACAAAATTTTAATACCTCAATTATTGTTTTTATTTATTTACTTGTATTTAGTTAGTTTTTTTTGTTATTTAGCTGTGTGTGTGTGTGTGTGTGTGTGTGTTCAATCTACTACTTACTAACTCTACTGCCTTAGAATTTACTGCACAAAGTAGAGTTGTATTGTATCAAATTTAACTTAAGAAAAACAAAATGAACTTATGCTCTCACTTCATAATTACTTAAATGTCACAAAGGTATTTATTTATAAAGCTATTTTCTTTGCCAAAATGAGAGTGATTTTGTTATATACTTACTTACTTACTTACTTACTTACTTTACACACGGATGTAAACAAACCAATAAATAACTGTTGTGGTTTGAAAGTTGAGGATTTACCACGATGCTGTTCTTGAATATAATACAATAGACCTTTGATGTAAAATAATTAAATTGATTACGTAATAATTTCCTTTTAAAACAGGCTTAGTAAATCACTTATATATACGTTAGATAATTAAATTGATTACGTAATAATTTCCTTTTAAAACAGGCTAAATAAATTACTTATACACATTAGACCATCAATATAAAATAATTAAATTGATTACGTAATAATTTCCTTTTAAAACAGGCTTAGTAAATTACTTATATATACGTTCGACCATCAATATAAAATGATTAAATTGATTACCTATATCGTTTTCATAGAGGGTGAGTAAATGAGTGAGTTAGTGTGTTGGTAATGAATAACACAAGCCTGGGAAAACAAACAAACAAACATTGGTGGTCTTCAATGAGTGTAAAATGAATTAATTAATGATTTGATTGATGGATATTAGGCGCCGCAACATCGAGGTCCTATAGCGCCAGAAAAAGGTGATAGAGAGGTGTGACAGCAAGCAGTAAGGAAATGAAAAGAAAAGAGGGACAATTGAAGAACTGAAAGCTAATGGCTGGGGCCGAAGGGGCGCCAAAACCCTGTAAGTATTGCCCACATTAATTAATATAGGCAATACTCCCCTACGGGGAATTAATTAATGAAGAAATGGTGGATATAAGTATTTTATTTATTCATTGTATTGTATATCCAGGGTCTAATGTATTGTATTGTATGATCTTAATTCCTGATGTATTCCCAGGGATGTGTGTGTGTGTGTTTTGTGGAATATACATGGAGGGTAGGGGTTAGGTACTGTATGTGTGTATGGTGTGTGTGTGTGTACTTGTATGTATGTACAGTATGTATGTGCGTGTATATCTACTTACCTGTGTGTATGTGTGTATCTACTTGTCTGTGTGTGTGTTTCTCTACTTACATCTGTGTATGTATGTGTGTGAATATCTAAGTACCTATGTGTGCGTATTTCTCTACTTGTCTGTCTGTGTGTATGTGTGTATCTACTTGCCTGTGTGTATGTCTGTGTGTGTGTGTTCAAGTCACCTCCAAGCCTAAACTCCATCAGTCTCAGTTTGTTTACATTTTTTTATCTGTGCAAAAGAGAGTTGTAGTTTATAGGTGTGTGTGTGTGTGTGTGTGTGTGTGTGTGTGTGTGTGTGTGTGTGTGTGAATAAAGAGCATTGATTAGTCCATATACATATAATAATTATCATATACTTAACATTTGTCACTTCTGTCATCATTATTATTATTATTATTATCATTATTTTTAATTGAGGGACCGGGGCTGTAATGTTGCCCCAAAAAAATATGTGGAGGTACAGAAGTCCATCATATATATTATTGCCACGAAACACACACACACACATACACACATACATACATACACACATACATACACACATATTGTACTTACATACATACACACTACTTACACACACACACATACATACACACACACACACATACATACACACATATTGTACTTACATACATACACACCACTTACACACACATACACACACACATACATACATACTTTGGAGGAATCAAGATGCTCCAATGTACCAAAAATATACTGTACTGTTCCCTTAACTTAATATTGAGGCTTTGGTTTTTATATTGGTCCAACATGTTCATTTATAAGGCGTTCAAACTGTGTAATATTTTGTTAGTAAGGTCGCATTGTGTTTTTATTATTATTATTATTTTTATTATTTTTTTATTTTTTCACTTTTATGGAATGATGTTTTTTTTTTTTCAGCCATAATGTAAAAATATTTTCCTCATTTTTTTTTTCATTTTTTTTTTTTTTTTTTTCCCAAGTGTCTGTCTGTACAGTATTTTCTCGATATAAGATGATTAAATCAATCACCAATATCTTTATAAAACACAGGCTTAGTAAATGACTTAGTTAGTTAGTTTGTATGGTAATGAATAATAACATAATGTAGCCTTGGAAAAAGTTATTATGAATGGTAATGAATAATAACTTAAGTCTGGAAAAACAAACATTTGGTGATTTTTAATGACAGACTGAATACAAAATGAAATGGTGAATACAAAATGAAATGATGAATACAAAATGAAATGAATACAAAATGAAATGTGAATACAAAATAAAATGAATACAAAATGAAATGGTGAATACAAAATGAAATGGTGAATACAAAATAAAATGAATACACGATGAAATGGTGAATACAAATTTAAAAAATGGTGAATACAAAATGAAAATATGGTGAATACAAGTATTTATTCCTTTGTATATCGAGATTGTACTGTGCATCTGGGTATTTACTATATAATAATTATTGGTTAATTGCCCTCGACATGTAAAAAGTAATTGAGTCACTAGAGTTTAAGGTTCGTCTGACTATGTTCGTCGTACACTGGGTAAATATGTGTGTGTCCGTCGCTGGTTTTCAGTAATTGTGGAAATGGATAATGTACAGTTGCCAAAAAAGGTAGTGCGACAACTATTGATACAACGTTAAATATATTAATGTCCGTAGTTGTTTGTAGGGATTATAAGTATGTATTACAGAAGGATATGTATATTTCCTTCTATTATACATGATTATAAGTATGTATTACAGAAGGATATGTATATTTCCTTCTGTTATACATGCTTATAGTCCATATAC
>JAWZYT010004709.1:57500-62500 GCA_034508575.1 Petrolisthes manimaculis
AAATTACAGTAATGGGAATAGACGAGTGAAACTAATAAAATAAATTAATAAATAACCTTTTCCTTCATTTAATAGTTAATACATAACCACCAAAAAAATTCCTCGTTGATCAATTCGTACTTAGAAAACATTTAATGGAAATTGAACAATAAAGATAATAAGAAATAGTAGTTTAAAAATAATAATAATAATACTCTCTTTTCAGTCTGTGTATGTATGTATTGTATGTATGTATGTATGTATGTAATTTTAGTCTGTATGTATGTAATTTTAGTCTGTATGTATGTAATTTTAGTCTGTATGTATGTAATTTTAGTCTGTATGTATCTATGTAATTTTAGTGCTCAAATTTACCTCTGATTTTTTATGCTTTCTTTTCTAGTTTTGTGTTTTATGTTTTAAGTTGTGTTTTGTGCAAGAGTTGCCTGTCAAGATAATGATGTAATGCAATTTATTAAGAAAAGGTAGATGTGTGTGTGTGTGTGTGTGTGTGTGTGTGTGTGTGTGTGTCTGTACGTAACGCGCGCACATACACACACACATTTATATTACTCTCATCACCCACACAGACATTAATATTACACACACACACACACACATTTATATTAATCTCATCACACACACACACACACACAGACACAGACACAGACACAGACATATAATAGATACACACACACACATACACACACACACACACACTCACTCATAGACACACACACACACACACACACACACACACACACACACACACAAACACACACACACAATCTAATTATTAACAAAGTGGTGCTGTAAACTTGAAAATTTATCATAGTCTATAAAATATAAACAACAAACAAACTTACTATTCTTTTTAAACGTGTAAAACTTAATTTAATTCTTAAGGGCATGAAAAGAAAACAAACAAATAAATAAATAAATAAATAAATAAGTACTGTACATGAATCTTCCTTTTTATTTATATATTATTATTATTATTATTTTTTTTTATTATTTTTTTTTTTCCAAACTAAGGAAATTTTTTTTAGAATAAATATAGAATGCGCTCTCTCTTTCTATTTCAGGTTATTATTATTATTATTATTATTATTATTATTATTATTATTATTATTATTATTATTATTATTATTATTATTATTATTATTATTATTATTATTATAGTATGTGATTGACGGATTAAAAAAATACACTTTTATACTTTTTAACTTTTTGATAATGTATGTAATCGCGACATTAATTATTAAAAGAATACACACAAACAATACAGTCAGTCAGTCAGTCAGTCAGTCAGTCAGTCAGTCAGTCAGTCAGTCAAGTCTCTTTTCATAATAATACTATTGTAAGTAAAACTAATATTGTAAGTCAAACCAATATTATACTGAGGAAACAATAAAAAAAATGTGGTCGTCTTTTGACATTGTATTTATTTAATTAGAAACATATTTACCTGTTTACCTGTTTACTTACCTGTTTACCTGTTTAACTATTTACTTACCTGTTTACCTACCTACCTGTTTAACTACTTATCTGTTTACTTACATGCCTATTAACCTACATACCTATTTACCTACATATCTATTTTTTTTTTCATTTACCTATTTAATGAATGAGAAAGAGAGGAGAAGGACAGGTGTTGTAAGAGAGTTAGCAGGCTTTGTAGGGGACAGGCTTGGGGGGTGCGGGAATAGGGGGACAGGCTTGGGGGGGGGGAGGGGTTGGAGGGTGCAGGAATAGGGGGACAGGCTTAGGGTGGGTAGAAAGCCTGTCTCTCTACTCCCCCCCCAAGCCTGTCCCCCAATTCCCGAACCCCCTTAAAGATGGTTTGGACATGTGGAAAGAATGGAGGAGAATAGAATGGTAAAGAGGAGATGGATAGACACTGTGAAAGGAGCTCTGAGTGGAAGAGGTATATAATATAGGGGAAGTGGCCGAGTGGTTAGTGTTCTGGACTCATAACCTGGAGGTCGGGAGATCAATCCTCTCAGGTGAGGGCCTCAGAATATTTACTCTTCCGATTTGAGTTTCAGACACTAACTATAAGGCCACCGAACGTCGTAAAACACCCTCACTGGTCCCATAACACACACACTGGTACCATAACAGCTGCAGCATTTGGGAATAATTATTACCCTCACTTTCCTCTCTCTGTGGCTGGGTACCAGTTCGGAAGTCGTGACGTGTGTGTGTGTGTGTGAGCAGCAGTTGACCTGGGCCACGATAACGAGTTTCATTAAGCCTATGTCCAGTGTCAGAACATAAAAAAAAAAAAAGAATATGGAGCAAAGTAGTGATTGTGTTAATTTGTGTGTGACAGAAACGAGTGGAGGAAGAGTGTTGAATGTTTGAAGAGTGGACACAACTTGACGGTCCTTGTGGGAGTGTAGTGTAGTGTAGTGAGTGGAGTCCCATAAGGAGATGTGGTTGTGTGGTAGTGGTGGTGGGTGGGGGGGTTGCTTCCTCCTACAACGGGGTGGGTGGGGGGGGAGGGTTGAGATGTGGAGTGTATGTATGTGTGTGTGTGTGTGTGTGGGGAAGGGCAAGATCCAGTTGTATCCGGATCTTGGGTGAAGGGGTGAGTTCGACGTTTGTGTTTGACACGGTCGAAATATAAAAAAATGTGGTAGTCTTTTGTCATTATATTTATTTACTTAGAAACATATGTATCTGTTTACCTACCTACCTACTTACCCATTTACCTACTTACCTTTTTACCTACTTACCTTTTTACCTACCTACCTACCTACCTATACCCATCTACATAACTACCCTCCCCTACTTACCTAACATAAGAGAGTGAGTGTGTGTGTGTGTGTGTGAGAGAGAGAGAGTGTGTGTGTGTGAGTGTGTGTGAGAGAGAGAGAGTGTGACTGTATGTGTGTGAGAGAGTGTGTGAGTGTGTGTGAGAGAGGGCAGCATCTGGTGTGAGGTGACATATTCTCTAGAGACTCTCCCACCCTCACTACCTTGTTATCTCTCACCTTACCATGCCAAACTCTCTCTCTCTCTCTCTCTCTCCTTACCATGCCAAACTCTTATACTCTCTCTCTCATTTTCATTGAGATAGGAAGGGTAGGGGAAGGATTGATTGATTACTGGATATAAGGGTTGTCAACATTGGTGTGGTATAGCGCCAGAAAAAGGTGATAGAGATAAAGGTGTGACAACAAGCAGGAAGGAAATAAAAAGAAAAGAGGGGAAAGATGGGAACTATCTGAGACACACAAGCCCCCCACTACGTCAAGGCGGTTCCCGTTAGGGGGGGGGGTAAGGAAGGAAGGGAGAAAGAGAGAGATGGAGGGATTGGGGGAGAGACAGAAGTGTGAGAGGGAGAGAGGAAAGAGAGAGACAAAAAGGGATGGAGAGAGAGAGATGGGGGGGAGAGGGGAAGTGAGAGGAGGTTGGGGGGGAGTGAGAGAGATCGAGGGGAGAGTGTAGGGGGTAGGGGGTGGGGGGGAGTGAGAGGAGGGGGAGAGTATAAGCCCAAACCACACATTCACCAGTCGGCATTTCGTGAGGAAGGAAGTACTATCTCTCCCTCACACTCACTCACTCACTCGCACTCACTCACACACTCACACTCACTCACTCTTACTCACTCACTCACTCACAATCACTCACACTCACTCGCTCACTCAATCACTCTCACTCACTCTCACTCACTCACTCAATCTTACTCCCTCATTCACTCACACTCACTCTCTCTCACTCACTCACTCTCTCACAGTGGTCATCTATCTATCTATCTATCTATCTATCTATCTATCTATCAGCACGTGAATTTTTTTTTATATACTCAACTGTGCACGTATTCACAAACATTACGTACATTGTGTGTGTTTTAAATACGTGCATTGTGTGTGTTTGTGTGTGTGTGTGGAATTAATTCACTTTTAATTAATACGTGTGGTGGTATAATTATTTAAAAAAGTGGTATCACTTTTGGCATGTGGTATAACTTGGGATAATAATAAAAAAAGTGGTATCATTTAGTATAACTATTAAAAAAACCGTGGTATAACTTGGGATAATTTGGTATAATGATCAAAACACGTGATATAATTTGGTATAATTTGATATACTAATAAAAAAACGTGTTATAATTTGGAATAATTATTAAAAAACGTGTTATAATTTGGAATAATTATCAAAACACGTGGTATAATCTGGTATAATAATTAAAAAACGTGATATAATCCTGGACTAGTTGTGATATACTAAGTGATATAATTGTCAGTTGGTATGATGGTATAATATAATGGTATAATCTTAGACACGTGGTATATCATTCAGTATGTGGTATAATCTGGTATATCCATCTTATAACACGTGGTATTATCTGGTATTATCTGGTATAATTAAAATAGTGACTAATTGGGTGAATTAATAGTTATTATTTAATTAATTTAAAAAAGGGGCGTTATTTTACATACACACACACACATACATACATACACACACATACATACACACACATATATATACATACACACACACACACATACATTCACACACCAACACACATACATACACACACACACATTTATACACATACATTCACTCACACACACACACACATTTATACACACACACACACGCACACACACATTCTCTCTCTCTTACTCTCTCTCTCTCTCTCTCTCTCTCTCTCTCTCTCTCTCTCTCTCTCTCTCTCTCTAACACACACAACTTTTAATCTGACCTGACTTGACCTAACCTGACCTAACACTTGCTATGATGATCCTGACCTGACCTTCTCTCTCTTCTGACCTGATCTGACCTGACCTGTGCCTAGTAGTAACCTTGTATCACACACACATACACACACACACACATACACACACAAACACATACACACACACATATACAAACACATACACACTCGCACACACACACGTATACAAAAACACAAACAAAACGCACATACACACAGTCGCACACAAACACACACACATACACACACACACATACAAAACACACCTACACACAAACGTACACACACA